>OX365947.1:50442881-50597881 GCA_947247005.1 Spisula solida | reverse complement strand
TGGTAGGTGATGTGACGTCAAATTTGCCCCGGGTAGCTCTTCCTGGCGTTACCATTGATACAATAAGAATTCATCTTACTATGAAATCGTATACAAATTGATGAATATAATGCGGATATGTGTCTTTGTCTCTGTGCAAAATATCACAGAGTTTTAGAAAACGTTGACAATTCTATTTTTTCTAACCTAAGTAAGCATTATCCCTGAAACATTCTCACACAGAATTTAGTCTCATCTAACCTTTTGTTTGTGAGTTATTCTCAGTTGTTCCCCCTTCACTGTCATAGTTCAATGAAAGATGGCGTACGTGACTTTTGCATGCGGTCGATGCCTGTGAAGTTTTAAAGTGAAAGTTAACCATTATTTTATTTTCATATGTTGTAAAGAACCCCAAACCATCTTCAAATTCAATGTTTATAGCCCCCCTATTCACACCCTAATTAGCTAGGGTAATTAAACTCTCTCTGACATGGAGAACCGCCATATTTTACCCAGGTATTATTGCAGTACTACGCCACAGAGCCGATTAGGCTCTGAGAAGAAAGTATTAATTGATAGTGGGATATAATAGTTTTACATAATAGTGTTATCATTTCACGTAATGAGGCAATAAAATACCTCAGTGCAAAGCGAATTGTTACAATGTTTTTGCATGGGCAAGGGATGAGTATATTTACAGAACCTGTAGAAAATAAATAACTGTGTGAAAGATGGAACCAAAATCTAGGTACCGAAAACATGAACATTAGAAATTGTGTGTACTCTCAAAATAAAATAATAATTTATTATTGTTTCTGAAAAACACGTTATATACAAGGCAAATAGTTAATGTGTTAAAGTAAGATTATGTTTTATAATGATTCTAACCAAGTGTTCTGTCCGTAGTACATGTATAATACAAAATAATTTTTTATTCAATATTAGCGTAAGTGAAAATCAACAGTTTATAAAATTTAATAGAATATCCCACTTGCAATTATTTAGAACTACGTTTTTAATTAATCAATTGGTTATTGAAATAATGGATTCTTAACGATCATTATAGAATTATAATGTTAATAAATTCAAAAGTAATATAAGTTATCAAAGTTGTTTCATTTTGTAATGTATGTTAGGCAAAGATGTTGGGATATATACTCCAAGAAGTATGTAATCCTCAGCATAATGAGTAAATTCCTGGCGTCATTTTCATACATTAAGGGTCTCATGATAGCCCATGCATCACATGTGCAACACAACAAACTGCATGACCGTTCATGTGTATATTATATAGATTTATCACTTTGGACACTCGGAGCAATTAATTCTAGTTCTTCCACATTACATTCTGGCTCTCATGAAATCAAACTCCTCACACTGCGGATAAATCCTCATTGTTATCAGAAGACATAAAAAACTCATTTCAATCAACAGTCAAGACGATACACATTTCCTACATACAGTGGTATAAAGTATACCAGGCATTCTGTATCAATAGGCTCTCTGACGTCACTAGACACCTGTTTAACTGATTATCTCTGGACACAATGGCGGCCTCCATAGACCCTTCAGGGAGGCAGTAAATTAGTGTTTTACTACCATTACAAACTAGATGGTCATTACTAAATAGGAGATTTAGATACAGCAAAATGAAAGTAATAAATTATGATAAACTATTAATTATCCCGGAATATCGCTTTAAGGCTTTATGATAACATATCAACGTATAGGTCCCTATAACTGTATAGTTTGAGTGGAAATAATAATTTTCGAAGGTAAGCATTATCATTGATCCACTGTCATTGCTTCAATGTTATAACTTCCGTGATTTTAATCGTTGTTGTTGTGTTAAACAAGAAATATCTTTAAAACAATATACAGCGTAAAGTTAAATGACATACTGCGAATTTTACGTGCATATTTTTTCAATACATTAGCGAAAGATGTCAGGTAGTTTTAGACACGAAAATGTGAATCTGTCATTCAAAACTATATCGAAGCAGACAATTTTTTAGAGACATCCATTCATCATGACAGAGAAATGTCCAGCACAAATATGATATGTTTCCCTTTCTATATGTGGGAAACTGAAATATAAGAAAGAAAACAGAAGCCGATTGAAACTATGTATATTGTACCGGTATTCTGGCAAAAACGTAAAATGTGAATTAATTTAAAAACGGATCATTGCACTATGTTGATATGGAAATCGAGATATCTGACAATCATGTAAAGTAATGTCCAATGGTGTAAATTAAGTATTTGCTTTAACAATGAGACATGAAACCATATGCATATCCAAATGTTTTTTTTAACAAAACGAAGGAAATAAACAAAACAAAAATGCTTAAACAGTATCTCTTGTCCATTTACAGAACGAACTGGTTAATTTTCAAGTCAAATTAGTGTCTCTTGTACATTTTGTTTTATAACTGTTTAACACACATAATCACAAGTTTTAATTCATTCGGTAAAACAGATGCACAAAAATATAATTTATTGTTAGATAAAATAGTTAATGTCACTGTTTATTCTTCGGTTGCAATGTACAGCCTTTGGTTGCTTTAACGGATGCGTGTTAATTGAAGTAATACCATATTCGTAACTTGGATTACCAAACTTAAATACATTATATACCTATAACCTGTAGCAGACTATAGAAATGACATAGCTGTGAATCTTTCCTTTGTCGATAACAATTGGCTGCTTTTGATGAGTCACTGAGGTCAATGCAAGTTAACAGAGTTATATTGCCTAGATAACGTTAGCGTAAATTAGGCACTCTAAAGACCACTATATACTTTTCAATACACTACGAATATAAAAACATACGAAATAGCACCTAACTTTTTGTGTTAAGTTTACTATATTGTAACCAATAACATTTCAGGTTTATTTAGAGCTGAAATATTTGCAAGCATTTCATTGGTTTTTAATGTGGGTCGATATTCAAGCTAGACAGCTAACGCCGAACATGTTGACCCAGAAGTAGACTGTAGCTACTGTAAATGAGTAAAAATCGTTGGTTGGAATATTTTATGAGTCTGTGAACTCAACTCCAACTTCAATCCTGTTACCTGTCAATATCCACTATGTAGGACATCTTATTACAAGGATCATAAATCAATATGTGGTCGCATGAAAGTGCTGCTAGCACTGTGCCTTACGAGTTATCACATCACGGCGATGAGGACCTCGAGGATGTACCAAATTTTATAGGCTGGCCAATTAGAAATTCGGCGAAGTGTATGGTAGTCACTTAGAAAAATACAGTCATTTCTTTGCCGTTCAAACAATAGTGTTTAATTTGCGGCTTCTAGAACTAAATAACCACTTATTATTTTTTGCTGGCAAACATAAACATCATTGGTTATCGCGAATAACAAAACCGTAACGATATAACTGCTAAATAAAGCCCACAATCGCTATCAAGCATAAGCCCGTAACACTCATTTTCGTCCCAATAATTTTAATATGAGATTCTAACACGATCTGCGGATTAATCCATTAAATATAGAGCGGACCTAACAATGTATTATTACCCCCATAAAACATACCTATCAAATTGGCTGTTTCTATTTACGCCCAGTATCACGTGACATATTTATGAATGAATGAACGTAAACTTTATAGTAAAATTTTCTACGAGTCACGATGACAAGGCGAGTTGCACGAGAATCCAGTGTTACAGCTATGACGCATCTATTTTTAGAAACTCCAATATACTCTAGAAACCAAGTTTTATTAAAGCTTCTGATAATCAATTCATTTATATTTTTCATTTTATGAAATAGATACCATAAACTTGTGTTATTAAAATTGTTTCAATGTTTAAAATGTGGTATTTCCTTCAGAAAATTACGAAGGTCGTTTTCATTTACGAGGGAGGTAATTGTACCAGCTAATAAGCCACTCAATTTCAGCGTGGAATTATGTTCAATGTCAAATGGGTGAAAATGGAATGCGCGCAGTTAAATAGTGCGGGATATTATCGTATTTAGAATCGAAATAAAAACTCTGTTCTTGTATATTGTCGGTGAATAAAACACGGGCACTCGTTTTATTCACCGACAATAAATGCGAACAGATTTTTATTTCTTAAACAAAACACGGTCTACATGCCTTCACTGAACGACAATTGTGAGCTTCATTTATTCCAGATAGTATTACTGTTATTCTTAGTAAATAGAGTGTTTTATTTGCCACTAAAAGAATTGAAAAATATTATGTATTTATTCAGTTCTAGCAGATGCAAAATAAACACAATATAATATAGTAGCTAGCTAGGCGATTCTTTTTGTCTGGTATAGTAAGAGGTCGTGTAAAGTTCAACACTGTTTCAATCACTATCTGTAACAGGTCGTGCAACGGATATACTTACCATGTATATATACAGTGATTCTAATAGACTGTGACTGAGTTATTTAGCAGCAGGACAAATGTACCAGATAAGTAGTGCTGTCGGATGCCAAATCATAGAGAGCGTAACATTCTCGCTTAAGATCACACAATTTACGACTAATGACATAAGTTTCGCGCAACAGAAAACTGCAATACTTTATAATCGGGCGTAATCTTTTGTGAAAAGAATACAATATTGTAAGCAATCATGTTAGGGTATTTTATTGGTGCGGATATATTTACAATTCTAACACGATCTGTGGATTAATCCATATACGCATAGAGCATATCAATGCATGAATTATTACCCGCAATAAAACCTGCCTGTCACATTGGCTGTCAAGCGCCTCGCAACATTGACTTCCGTTAGATCACTCTCAGTAAACACTGCCCTCATTGGTCCTCAGTATATACCACATGATGATGAAAAAGTCACATGACGTTCCAAAATGGAGAACAACCCGTTAAAAGAAGTCCCTACGCATGGTTTCATTGGTAAAATAGACGCTTTATATATTTAAGATGAAGTAAATCCCGAATTTGAAAGTTAACGTTCTTTTAAAAGTCGATTAACTATTAAGAACGATAGAACTAGTTTCCTGATTTATTGATCTTTTCTTCGATACTTATGCGGCTTCATCACCCTAATATTTATTTATTTATCATATATATATATATATATATATATATATATATATATAATTATATTTATTCAAATATCGATATCATTAACGAGCGTGAGCAATAAAATCAATATAAAAGAATGCACAGTGCAAAAATAAAAATTCTAACACGATCCGCGGATTAATCCATTAAACATAGAGCCGACCTAACCATGTTTTATTACCCCCCTAAAACTTGGTAACACATTGGCTGTTACAATTTACGCCCCGTAACACATGACCTATTTATGAATGAATGAACGTAAACTTAATAGTAAAGCTTTAACGGACCGCGAGTTTCACGAGAATCAAGCGTTACAGCTATGACGCATCTATTTTTAGAAACTCCAATATACTCTCGAAATTAAGATTCATAAAAAATTCTGATAATTAATTCATTTATATTTTTCATTTCATGATATAGATACACTATACTCGTGTAATTAAAATTGTTTCAATGTTTAAAATGTGTTTTTTCCTTCAGAAAATTACGAAGGTCGTTTTCATTAACGAGGGAGGTAATTGTACCAGCTAATAAGCCACTCATGAATTTCAGCGTTGAATTATGTTCAATGTCAAATGGTTGAAAATGGAATGCTCGCAGTTAAAAAGTGCGGGATATGATCGTATTTAGAATCGAAATAAAAACTCTGTTCTTGTATTTTGTCGGTGAATAAAACACGGGCACTCGTTCGGATTAATTTTACCGCATCCGAACTCCTGCCCATGTTTTATTCACCGACAAAATACGCGAACAGATTTTTATTTCTTAAATAACCAAAATCGGATAAAACAAATCCTGTGGATCTGAGCAAAGGGAATTAACCACTGCGGGGAGTTTGATTGGCTGTTACTATTTACGCCCCGTATCACGTGACATATTTATGAATGAATGAACGTAAACTTTATAGTAATAATCGCGTACATGGCAAGTTGCATGAGTATCCAGTGTTACAGCTATGACGCATCTATTTTTAGAAACTTCAATATACTCTCGGAACTAATTTCCATTACAACTTTTGATAATCAATTCATTTATATTTTTCATTTCAGGAAATATAGATACCCTATACTCGTGTTATTAAACTTGTTACAATGTTTAAAATGAGTTATTTCCTTCAGAACATTACGAAGGTCGTTTTCATTAACGAGGAAGGTAATTGCACCAACTAATAAGCCACTCAATTTAGAGAGGAATTATGTTCAATGTCAAATGGGTGAAAATGGAATGCGCGCAGTTAAATAGTACGGGATATTATCGTATTTAGAATCGAAATAAAAACTCTGTTCTTTTATTTTTCCTCATCCGAACTCCCGTCTGTGTTTTATTCACCGACAAAATACGCGAACAGATTTTTTTATTTCTTAAACATTTCATTGTTTGAAGTACTGTATGTCAATTCTCAAGATATACAGCAACGCTGAAACAAGTAATATATTTAAAAAGATAAATCAGCGTTAAAATAGCAGATAAGTGTACTTGTTTTCCATGAAGATGCGGACGTTTTTTTATCTCGTTGACATTGAAAGACAGAAACAAACTAGAATCTATATATATATTAAATGTATATTGTCAGTAGATCAAAAAAGAATAATAATACAGGTATTTGTAGTAATCTAGAATTTACGGTCCGTTATAGCTGGCAATATAGCGATAGTGAATCCAAACTTAATTCAGATTTATGTCTGACAAAAAACTGTAGACGGGACGTACCTCAATTAAACGTCGAAATTATAGACAAAAAAATAAGAAAAAAGAAAATCAGAAAAAAACTAGGCTAATAATTCATTCATGTAATCTTAGATCAGTAACAAATGAAGAACTATTTGTACCATCACCAAAATTTGAACTTTCTAGAAAATCACTTGGCTACTCGGGACAAAAATCTGGAATGATATACCAAAATCAGTACGAGCATCAAACCAATACATAAATTCCAAAATGCATACATCAAATGGAAATACTCATAGTTAAGCATTGCAACAAACAGACCCATCATGTGAATATATTTTCAGTTCAATGTAATTTTACCAATTTCTATCGTACCAATTTACTATTTGCAAATGTAAGTGATAAAATGTTTATTTTCATACACATATACTGTGTTCAATATAGTGCTGTCCTATTATTGTTTTTGTAATTAATATGTTGTTATTTATATTTGTAAACTTGTCTTTGATGTAATGTACCTATTTATATATGTATGTATATATGTTGAGGCCCATATGGACGATTGCATTATTGTAAATATGTTAGCCTCGTAAAATAAAGACTTTACTTAAGGCCCTGTCACACCACAGTGCGTTTCCACTGCGTCAGCCGGGCGTTGTTAAAATTTCCAGAACGCCGTGTGATCGCCGGAAAATCTGATATTTTCGTGTAACTTGACTAGTCATGGCGTTCTCACGGCGACTAATGCGTTGCTACCGAGTTCACTCGGCGTTCCTACGGAGTTCTATTGCGCGCCTACGGAGTTCTATTGCGTGCCTACGGAGTTCTTGTTGCGACTGTCGGCGCTCTCACAGCGCGTCCACTGCGTTCGCTGTGCGTTCACTGCGCCTTCACGGCGTGTGTACTGCGCTGTTACAAGCCCCCCTCCACTGAGTTTAAAGGTGTGTTGAAGACGATTGCAACATATAGTATTTGTAGCAATAGCATCTTTATTATTTGTATGTTTGCACTCGAACAGGTTAGATAATGCCAGCAAAAAGCGCGGGAAAATCTGCTAAAGCTAGAAAACAAACGGGAAAAACATCCATCTTTAGAAGATAGTACAACAGATAAACCGTCACCAACCAAGCATCCCGGGGATAATACAAGGTGTCAAAAAAGAAAGTATACAGTTTCAGTGTATATTTATAAAATCTCTTCATTCTGCTATCGTAAAGAAAATTTACACATGTGAAGACAAAAGATGTAAGTTTTTTCTGGGATCAGTTTTAAGATTATAACTTAGATAATTTTTAGAAAAATGTAAATTTAGTGAAATTACCTTATTTTGCCAGTGACGTCAATTCAGTAATTTATGACGTTCTCAAGATGTCCACCATTATTACCTTTTCCTTCTTGCACTTCTTTTAAACTATTGATAACATTTGCACATGAGTCTAAACTGATCTTCTTACCTTCTCTTTTGATGTTTCTCGTGAGCATAAACATGTCTGTTGGCTTTGTGCTGTACACTAGCGATTTCACATAGCCCCACAAGAAGAATTTGCAATGATTTTGATTCGGGCTGTGGGCGGGCCATGTCACACCACATTGGTATTTTCTGGAAATAACTTTGGATCCAACTGTTTAAAGGAATTCACCCAACCCCTTATGTACAATGTGTGGCCCTGGCACATCTTGCATGAGCTATGCATCATTCAAAACAATAAATCACCTGCGGTGTTTAGGAATGAGCTGGGTTAACAAAGACAAGTAACGGGTTGAGTTTATTTCTTTCTCTTGTGTTATCTGAATCGCTAGTGTACATTCTAAAGCCAACGGGTACATATATGCTGCTGAAGAACATCAAAATAGAAGGTTAGAAGATCAGGTGAGACACGTGTGCAAATGTAATTGATAGTTTCAAAGAACGAGTGCAAGAAGGGAAATGTCAGAAGGCGACATGCGTCGTGAAAACTTCGTTAATTCCTACAAAATGATGTCACGGGCAAAATAAGGTAATTTTTGGAAATTGACATTTTCCTAAATAATATCCGGGTTATAATCTTAAAATTGGTTACAGAAAAAAACTTATATCTTTTGTCTATACATGTGCAAATTTTCATTGCGATAGTAGAATGAAGAGGTTTGATAGATATACACTGAAACTGTATACTTTCTTTTTGGACACACTGTACACCGAAGGCATTATGTTCGGGCACTACCTCTAACCCTGCTTCCCATGGTATCGAGCAGCAGCCAGCCAAGACCATGCGTGAAATTCGAGATGAATCACCAAAGTCGCAGTCATCTAGCTCTAGCACTCGATCAAACAGTTCCAACCAGCCCCAAAATAAAGCCAAGACTGTTACAGACCTGACTGTCACTATTTCGAGGTCGTCTACACGAGATATGTTTTCCATCCAACATTCCACCTGCGTTCAAACTCTGCGGTAATATCTCTCCATTCTGCTGCTGTGGTAGGACACTGAATACACTCGTTTTTGTACTCCTCAATAATGGTCTGGCATACTTCACGTACACATACATAGTGTTGTGAAGCACACTGAAATCGTACTTCATGCTGGCATACCTGTCCACAAAAGGAAGATGACGCATTGTCATTGCTGACTTTATTCCTGGTTCGAGCGCTCTTCTACATCGTGTATTTCGTTTGGTAATTCGAGGACAGGGTCTGTCTAGGAGCTCATCAAACAAGACGGGTGGCACTCGGAGGTAGTTGAGGTAACTAGATGGATCCTCATACCGCAGCTCTGGCATGAGCCGGTGATAATTGCCATGCTGAAATCGTCTACGTCCAGCCATGGCCGAACCCAAAACCGCCTTCGCATTTTGGCCCTCCTTCGTCGTCGTTCCAATACAACTTGAATCACAGCAACATCATCTTGCATCTGCTCGATATACATGTAGGCAAGTATTAGTGCGGCTTGCTGACGTACTTCGACCATAATAATGAAGTGAATGATTATTGTTTTACGTGTTATGCGATTTTGTAAGATTTTTTGTCATTGAAGCGCAAATTGACACAGTAGACGCACCACGGAAGCGCAATGATCGCAGTCACAACTCCGTAAAGTCGTTGTGAGAGCGCAATGAAATAAATAACACTCCGTACAAGCGCCGTAGACGCGCAAAAGAGTCGCAGTGACATCTCCTAGAACGCCGTGCAGTCTCCGTGCAAACGCCATGTACCTTAGCGGCGTTCTCGCTGCGATCTCTCTGCGCTACCGCGGAGTTCCCGTTGCGTTGATAGAGAATGTATGGCGCTTCAACGGCGCCCTACCGCGCGCTTTTCAGAGCGCCGACCGACGGCGATTGTTTTGAGCATACCCAAAATTCGCGCCGTCACTCGGCGTTCTAAAAATATTTTGGACGCCGTACGGTCGCGGCGAGGACGCCGTCCTGGTGTGACAGGGGTTTTACTTACTAACTATTATACTTTTCGACAGCTTGAACTTTGGGCGGATCTTTACTTGTTTAGTTGGGCATTGTGCCTTGTACGGTTTTATGTTTCCTGTGCTCTGTTGGTTCAGTTGGACATTGTGCTTTGTGTGTTTTTAATGTTTTCTGTTCTCGGCTGGTTAAGTTGAGTGCTGCCTTCCCTTTCTGATTTAATATAATATTTTTAGATGAGATTTGAACTCGCGGCCCTCTGCTCAAAATCGATTCAGACTAGACGAACACTTAACCGATGTACCTGATTTTGCTACTAATATACAACATGCGGTATTTACCGTTATACGTTCACACCTTACTTGACCCGGGTCCCTTTAAGGTCAAACAATTAACAATCAGATACACTAAGTAGCTAGTGTAACGCGAATAACAGGTCTCTGTGTGTATCTACTGTACATTTCGTTGTATCTTTTGTGATGAGTATAGCATATTCTAAATAAACTCTTTTATCTAGTTAAAGATAAACCACCACAATCGCTCGTGCGATTACAGTCCAGTCAGGATAAAACTCCAGTGACACAGCGGTAGAATCCACTATAACGGTGTAAAACCAATTATAAAGCCTTATACTGTACAATCAACTATAATTTCAATGCAAATCTAACATACTAAACTTCGCTCTACCTGTGTAGACAATGGTTGTGATTTTTTGTATACACATAAACTGCAACGTCAATGTTACAAGATCCTTACTGGACTATAACTCCAACGCGATAATCTGCAATGTCAATAATATGAACTAATGCACTGCATATTTTTAGCGGACTTTGTCAGTTGTCCTACATTATTTGTAACATGCTTATCTAGTACTGGTTTTTGGTGATGCATAACTTCACAAAAAATTGTTTGGTTACGAAGTTACGAATCTGGAGCAAGCCGTTTCCAAAAGGCGCTACCGAGCGCTTTCCTACGTCTATGCAACCTATCGAAACGGTTCGTTGCACAAGAAAGCGCTCGATAGCGGTTTGATACGAAATATTGGGTACAAAGTAACGAAAGACGATACAAACCTGCTATCGTTTATCAGTCCGAATGACCATTTTTCAGCCCGATCAAAATGAAAATATATCTGTCTGTGGATAATACACGTTTTTCAATTTGTTTAATTCTAGGTCTACTTAATTCAGGGGTAACTAATTTAAAAATGAATAATTAGATATAAACACAGATAACAACTGATTTCAAATAGGCCTTATTTGATATTTTACCTTTTTTTTAATGGGTTGCATGAGCATACCGACAACAACAACATGTAATTAGTTTTCGCGACCTTTATCCCGCGAATATTTTTTGACGATTTTGGAGGGATTTTTTATTACATCTCGGCGAGGAATTACGGACAAAGAGTGACCAATGTGTACAACCACAAAGCTCCAAATATACTAACAAACTAGATGACTGATTAAGATAAATTTAATGTTAAGTTTGGCTATGTTTGGCCACGGCTTACAAATTCGGGCTGCCGACAATACAAAGGGCTAGCCCTAACAACAACAACTTCAATAAATCAAGATGTTCACAATGAACATATATAATTAGTATTTGAGCCAACTCTGGGTAACAGGTGTTGGGCTCACCTTATTTTATTATTATATATAATAAATGGATTAAGCTGTCTGCCATATGGACCCTACACAACGGTCCAGGTACGACATGGACCGGTGTGCAGGGACCACCGCCACGAATGGTGGGGCCAGCGAAATCCGCCGTGCAACAAAGCCAAACATTGCAGAGTGCCGTGAGCAAAATATCAACGGCTTATTGCTATACAATAGTTCAATTCAATATTCAATTCAATTCAATTCAATCCAATCCAATCCAATCCAATCCAATCCAATCAATTCAACTTAATTCAGTTCAACTTAACTCAATTCCATTCAATTCAACTCATTTCAATACACTCAAATCCAATCAATTCAATCAAACTCAACTCAATCAATTTCATTAGCATATAATCAGTCATTGTTGTACTTAAACATTGGTAGCCGAGAGCAAATCAACAACGGCTTGATTAGTAAATAATTAATGCATTCTATATAGCAACAGTCCAGTTTGTAGTTCGTTTGACTTTCTATGGCTAAGTAGCTGTACACTATACCACCCTCGAGGTTGTACCAAAAATTGATTGCTGCTTAATGCAAAACAGCAGCCGCTTAAATGCTGTAAAATATAGTCATATTCATAGTTTTACTTGATATTTGCTTGGCAAAGTAAATTCACAAACAAGTGGTTTTACAATACCACAAGACGGGACCGTGTACTAAACTTAACCACTTGCATCTTGTATTAGTTCTGATAAATCGTTAAATGTATGCCGTTACTGCAAAACAACCTTTTGTCAAGAGAGCGCAGATCAATATATATATATAATATTGGCCCCAACGGGTCAACACATTTTCGTACCAGCACATGATAATGAGTTAAACAAAAACTAAAAAAAATAAAATATCTACTTCCCCTCGCAACTTATGACACACTGGATAGCCAATTACCTTAAAGGGAGATAATATGAGCACAATGATATCCATACAATATCCAAACTTTTGCCAGTATGGAAGACCTTTTTGGTAGCCACTTAATTAACAGGACACAGCAACCTTGATCTTTGCAAGCCTACAGCAAATGCAACTTACAAAGGATGGTTATGAAAGCATAGTAGATGTTACATTACAGCACAAGTTGAAGTTCTATAAAAACTGACCCTTGTAGATATACCACAAAACTGTGTACTAAACTAATCCAATTGATCTACTGTATCAAATTGTAAAGGCAAGCCCTAAATTGAATTTACCAGCAAACCATGAACTAATAACCAGAAATAGATGACAACTTGTCACTTCTTATAAATTAGTCAATGGAGTTGTACATTGTACAACCAACACATAATGGACTGTGTGGAACCATGTTCAAGGTCCTAAATGATGGAACTTGCAAGCAATATGATAGTAGGAGCAATTGTAACAGAACATGGTTCATACGAAATTCTCACACCAAAATTCGAGGATTATTCAAGGTAGGATATGCATTTTCAAGGTGTTTTTCCAAAGTTTAACATTCACCATGGTTAAAAAGTACGAAAATGTAATAATTCACTGCCACTTTATACTCTATTTCTAGTCATACCCGAACGAGCTCAATTATCAAATAACAGTGACATTCACACTCATACATTTTAATATGTACTTTAATTATTATTTTTTAAAGGTGCTTTTCAATTTTTCAAAACACCAATAAGCTTTTTATGATATTTAAGGCTGTTGGCCTGAATTCAAGAATGTTCAGTTAAATTCAAGTACCATTTTGGCATTTTATCAAGGTGGCACTAAATTCAAGTACCTTTCAATGTTGAAACCACATTCAAGGCCTGTATGAACCTTGCGGAAAAGCACTCTTAACAGTTTATAATATTAATATAACATATAATTATGTACTGTTCATATGCACAGGTGGTTTAACTAACAACATGAATTTAAAGAAGATATTTTATCGAGACAACAATAAACGAAGAATAACAAAATGTCTCATGACATGTGGTAACAGCCATTACTTGGCAACTGCTATGAACTAACAAATTGTTCTAGATGCATAATTTGGTAAACTGTAAGGGACATAGATAATGAAGTAAATACATATAACTCCGCCATGACTACTGGATTGCACGAGTCTATACCATTCATCTATTGATCCTGGCAATTATCACATAACCCTAAACTAACAAATGTCTCCTACCTGGATTATTTACTACCTCAAGTGGCAAATGTCCCTACCAGATTAATATCACCTTACTCACCACTTTTGCTTAGCATGTGCATAATAATAGCTTAATGAACATCACATGGGCTTTAGACCGGATACATTCCCTATGCTAATAACCTATCTATTTACAAGTTGAAGATAATGTGTAATCACACCAATGCCAAAATAAAAATTGTATCAGTAACTTAGTGAGTAACTCCTTTTCACTCAGCAATAGGAAAACTGGTTTGCCTCTCATACCCTTGTGGTGATAGCTATGTCAGGAAAAAAGGTGCTGAGTTGCAAGAACTTGTTTTACACTCAACCTAAAATTACTAGTATTACACGCCCATACCACAAACAGTTTTATGTACACACTACCCTGATACACGGGGGACTAAAGCATGCATTTATAACTAGAAATTACACTAAATAATCTAAATCTTTAACAAACCCTATTTTTATAAACATTACCACTACAATATCCATAGCTAGGCAACTTAAAATAGGTTGAAAGATTGCAACTTGACACATTACCACAGTCAGACAAAACACACTAATTAATTTCAAATTCCAGTATGTGAACTTTGCTTGAACTAACTATATTTGTGATGAAGTTGCTGTATATTATAATCACTGCCTAATATTAAGCACTGAAAATACACCTGTCCCATACCAACATGAGTATGTGTGATTTCACCACAAAAACATCTTCAATTGATTTAATAAAAACAATCTTTAATTTGGTTCAAACCCTCTGATTGTACATTCTGAGTAAAACTTACATTTAATGTACTTATGTAACACTCATATCACAAGTCCTTATTAAAATTAAATATACCACCTGGTTAACGATACTGTTAATTCTACCCGATTGTCTCCTGACTGACTCAAGATACCCACACTTCGTAACATAAAAGCCATCATACAGTCCACACAATTCCTGCTGACTTATACATGATACATCACACAAACCATTTCCTTTGCGTTGTGATTAGTACACATTCATGACTTCCTACAAAAAAGAATAGTAGTTGATATTCACAGTACTCGACTTATAAAGACTGCATTACAGTTTCTACCATTAACACATTCGGTAACACTGCCGAAATTGTTGATATATCCAAGTTTTCAATATAAAATTGAATAGTTATTTTCTAAATCCGAAACCATGTTACAAGGATGCATTCCACTAACTCAAAATCACACTTATACTTTTGTTCCGCAAGTGGAACCATTCGGTAATTGGCAAACTGGCTCTATGTATGTCATTTAACTAGCCATATGATTCCATATATTGATATACCCTAAGCATTACTTATACACATGCAAATGTGTAGATACAGCCCGAGTTAACGTGCACAAGCCAAGGGCTCAATTTCAGTCAACAATTCAGGATAGACAATATAATTATATACAAACTGAATCAAATGGGAAAAAGAAATAAAAATTATACGCCATATCCTTCAATTTAATAGATTCTATCCACCATGATGATCATTGATGCCATATATCTGCATTCCGTGTTTCCATCACAATCCACAATAAAACCTCCGTTCAGAATGCACCATAATCTAAAGTCTTGGCCAAATTGTGAAAGAAGAAAAATATAAATATAGCCATAAAAGTATAATTATCTTAACAATAATGAATACATATTTAACAAGTTATCTCTCTTCATGCATAATAAAACTTTACACACATTAGCCTGATTAGGTGGGCTGCATGAAGGTAATGATATGATTATATCTCTAACACAGCCCCGTGGACATATCGCCAACTTTTCCAAAAGTCCACTGGTGGCAATGCTCGGATAAAAACACTCTGTCTGAATAACTCGCACCTACACCTGGCTGCAGGCACTACATCCACCAGGCGCTCTTCGATTGTTCATGGCAGAACTTATTCAATATATATAAATCCCCAAGTAGGCTACGCCTTAGTTCATATTATCCAAACATCATTCACTTGATTTGAATCAGTATAGCCTTCGAAGGCCTAGATGCGTTTACCTTAAAGTTCAAGCTTGGACGGTCTATTAATACCAAGTCGGAATCAAATAGCACAAGGGCCTACTCTGGTCAGCAATCTGCAGTGATGTTTAAGATCTGCCACCAGGTTAACCAATAACCATACATCTGTAATTTCATTTAAAAAAACATGGTGACCAGATAACTACTAGGTGTTTTAGTGTTTCGACAATGTTTTATGTTTCACTAATGTTCACTAATGTTCTATATTACTTTGAATGTTTATTTCAATGTATATATTGTATTGTTATATATATGTATTATCCCATAGCATGAATTGTCTCGACAATACCCAGCTATGTATGGAAGACACCATTTCAGGTGGTTTTTCTGAATAAACATATTCTATTATATTCCATACATAATTTATCATGGGGAACAACTCTGTACATCAAGCTACGAGTGACGTCATAAATCAGAAAATGACGTCACCCCATATCAATGCAATTTCAGGGGCGTAGTTGGTGGTTATGTTTGGGGTCCTCAACATTGTAAAAATGTCATTTTGGCCAAATTTATCATTTTACTTTCCTTTTAAATTAATATACGCACGCGTGTACGTCCGCATCGCTGGCTACGCCACTGAATTATGTAATAAAATGACAATTCAGCGTGTCATATTCTTTAGAATGTTCAGATCTACCGTACTAAACAATAGCTATCTGCATATAAACACAACTACATGTCAATCATGATAATCTAAACAGACAGACAAAAACCTTGACAATGAATGATGCAATCGAATTCGTCTGTTCCATCTCGATTGTTGAAATCATCTAAAATCAGATATAAAATAATACCATCCAGACCTCAACCTGACACATCAGTTGTCACCAAACCTTCATCTAGCAGCATCCACAATTAATACCACAATTTACAGTAACAAGCAGGATTCAGATCACATTAAAGAAATGAAAGACCAGTCTCTCATTTTTATTTTAAGAAAGGAAAGCGGTGCGCATGCAACTTACGCAATGTGAAAATCACTAAAGGTTAAATGTTTATGTTCAAGACAATAAATGTTTGGCCGCCTCAAAATAAAATCACCTATCCTGAAGTGATAGCTGTCAGTATTGCAAACTTTGCGATGGGAAAGAACCGAAACATGTGTCTTTTTAATTAGATCTTCTTAAGATTGGTTGATATTTCGCGCATATGAACGATTCCCGCTCGACTTACTTCGTTATTTCAAAGTAATCATGTGTCTCATAACAGTTTGTAGCATCGTTTATGCACTGAAAATGTTAAAATTTCCTTCCGAAGCGGGCAAAAAAATGGCTGCCTTTGTTGTGTCCAAACATTTAGGAAATAGCCCTCCCCATATAAAAGATAGGTTGCGCAGCAACCATGGAAGACTGATAATTATTATATTTTCTTTTCAAGACAGGGGCCTACGGTAGTTTTGGAATTTTTTTAAACATCATTAAAAAATAAAAGAAAATTTATGAGCTGCTGAATATCGCATTTTAATTTTTTTTGTTATTCTATTGGCAGCCATTTTCTAGTATCTTTACTTCAGTGCGGGATTTTAGAATTTTTAGATCCATTAGTGAATTCAAACTCTGACCGAACCACGTGCACAGGTGTTACCATAAACCGGATCTTATCCGTTGGGATTCGCCCAACGTATAGTCCGCTATAAACATAAATCATTGACTATTACATCGATTTGGGTAGAGCAGAGGTTTGTCTTTTCTATTCAAACATTTTTACAAGGTCAACTTGTATGAAACATCTTAGCGTAAAGGAATAGATGATCGTTACCAAGCTTGCGATCCGCGTTCGATTCTTCGTGTCCTTCATTTTATTGCATTACTTTTATTGTCGTATTCACGATTTTATCGTGATCTTCTAAATGATAGCAGTTCCAGGAGATTAAACATTATTGACTATGCTGTATTGACTTATCACTACAGCAGGTGTTAAGTGCCGTGTGGCGGCTGAAAAAAAGTCTCCCCGTACTTCACTTCAGTGAAGTTATCATTTATAATTACCTCCCTTTAAGGCTAATTATGCACATAATTCGAAGTCCACAGTGTGTCATTCATTGCGGAGTGAGTATATAGGCTTGCTTGAAATATCCATTTTTTGGGAATGTGGATGGTTCGTTCTATGTCTTACTCTTGCTTGGATGGCTAGGCGCTGCCGTCGTTTCTGTGTGGCTTTGGGTTGTAAGTGCGCTACAGTATTTTCTATTCAAACATTTTTACAAGGTCAACTTGTATGAAACATCTTAGCGTAAAGGAATAGATGATCGCTACCAATCTTGCGATCCGCCTTCGATTTTTTGTGTCCTTCATTTTTATTGCATTACTTTTATTGTCGTATTTACAATTTTATCGTGATCTTCTAAATGATTGCAGTTTCAGGAGATTAAACATTATTGACTATGCTGTGTGCGGCGGTTACAACTATCTTATAGTTTGATTTGTTCATGCTATAAATTGTTAAAAAATATGTAGGCTGGTTTTAAGAAATAAAACAATACTCGTATAATGCATTTGATTAATGTGAATATTATAATTAAATACAATGATAAATAAAATATTACACCAACGTATTTTTCTTCACATTTAATTTCCGATTTAAAATAGAATCTAATAGAAATATATAGATATGTAGGGCTCGAACTTGTGTCTGCATTGACTAAAACGTTACTATTTCCCCATAGCTAAACCAATGAGCTATTTTATCAAAAAATTAGAAATGGTCACTTTTATTCACCAAATCAATTTCAATTTGGGGACTCATTGTAAAGAGAATCCCTTTTCCAATATCACTTTACATTTATACCTGGTCTACCTGTTTACATTCAGTGACACAGGTCCCAATACCGCGTTGGAGTTATAACTGTACTTTTACTAATGGAATAATCCAGGTAAGGGGTGTATTCGGAATAGAAACTATTATTTGTAATTATAGCTTACATCGTCCTCCTTGCGCAGTAGGCTAAGCTACTGCTTTAAGATCTTAATTGCTTTTTGCTTGGGTTCGAATCCCACCCATTTTTTTAATTTTGCTAAATGTCTATTTTATATATATTTCTAAAATATATATATTTCCTTGTTATTTTAATCATTGAAAACATTCCCACGTTGAGACTGTTAAACAGAAATATCGGTCAACAGTCACCAAAACTGCGCTCCTTGTATTACCAGAGTAAATGCTTATTTAAGAAAAAACACACAATATCTGATTGATTTAGCTAAGAAAAGCTTTTTTACTGAGTCTCTAGAAGACAATAAGTATGATTCTAAGTCACTCTGGTCTATTCTTAAAAATCTTGGCTTACCCTCTAAGAAAGGGATTTCATCCTCATGCTCCAATATATGTCTTAAGGAGGTACGAGCTGCCTTGTGCGCATGCGCGAACTTTCAAAGAACAAACATGACTTTTTGTTTCAATGATCGCATATGGATGTTGATTAATAAAAAATAAACATTATATCATTGCACAAATTAGATATTTTTAACTTTTTATTTTTTGCATGTATGAAAAGTGGGTGGGGAACGGCAAAATTGTGAATAATATGGGTTCACAATAAGTCTCTACAATTTTTCAAATGCATATGCTTATATATAATATGTAGTGCATGGTTTAGTTATAAGAGGTAGCCACGCTTTGAAATATTTTTAATAAAAAATTATTTCATTACAATATGCAAATTAGGTTAATTTTATGCAAATTTATTCATAATTAGTACTTTTTTATGCACAGCTCCCAAAAAAGGCTGGTGACCCCTTTTGTTTATATGACTAAACTGGTGTTCTATTTAATACTAAACTTGGGGCCAATTCTAAATCATTTTCGATCGTTAGGTATTTTTGACGTTCATTTGAAATCGTTTGAAAATCACACTTTTTTGCAAGTGGGTGGGGTAACTATTTATCATGTTCAAATACTGAATTTGTTCACCAGGCAACACACAAAATATCATGCATTGCTCAAAAGTGGTTTCATATATAGTCATTATCTTAAAAAGAACATAATGGTGCCATAAATGCTGGAAATAGATAAAATGAACAAAATACAATGGTAGATCATTAAAAAGCCATTTATGTCGAAAACGAGCCAGGTGACATATCATTTTTATGACTTCAATGTTGTTCTAGAAGACTGTTCTGTCATTTTAAGATGTTTCAAGGAAAATTTTATCGTTAGATCAAAGGTGCGCGTACCTCCTTAATATTGAGGGTGCCATTTGTTTTGATAAGAAAATAATTGCTGACTCTTTTAACTCATTTTATACTTCAGTTGCCTCGAAACTTGTTGGAAAATTACCAGCTTGTGTTAATAAGTTTTGACAATTTTTGTTACAAATTTTTATGCCAATTTAGGTGTATTGTTAAACAACTACTTATTTTCACTAGTGTCTGAAAGTCAGGTTCTGAAGTATCTAACTCAGATTGGTGCTAACAAAGCTACATGTTTAGATGGTATTCCTTCCCGTTTTATTAAGGACGGTGCTTCCATTATTGCTGAACCACTTGCCCATGTCATAAATTTGTCACTGATTCAGGGTGTGGTACCAGAGGATATAAAGTCAGCTAGGGTTGTTCCTATTTTCAAGAAAAATGACAAAACTTCAGTTGGTAATTACCGCCCTGTTTCAATTCTCAGCATTGTGTCAAAAATCTATGAAAATGTTGTATATGATCAAGTTGAATCCTACTTTAGGGAAAACAAATTATTGTACAAATTCCAGTCCAGTTTTAGAAGTGGATTCTCTACAGATACCTGTCTAATACATCTAACAGACTTCATTAGAATGGAAATGGATGAAGGTCATGTAATTGGCATGGTTCTGCTAGACCTCCAAAAGGCTTTTGATACTGTAGACCACTCCATTCTTCTCATGAAACTTAAAGCTGCAGAACTAGGTGATGATATTATAAGATGGTTTAAGTCTTGTCTAACTGATAGACAACAATTAGTAGATGTCTCTGGTACCCACTCTGCTACTGCCCCAATAACATGTGGTGTTCCACAGGTTCCATACTTGGTCCACTTTTATTTTTAATTCATGTTAATGACATGTCAGCTGTGGTTAAAAAAAGCTTTTGTTATATGCAGATGATTCTGGCATTCTTGTATCGGGTAACAGCAGGTCTTCTGTGGAAACGTCCTTGTTAGACGACCTGCATCTTGTTAGCCAATGGTTGGTTGATAACAAGTTATCACTTCACTTGGGTAAAACTGAGTCCATATTATTTGGGTCTAAACATAGACTAAGGTAACACTCGACTCTTGACATTACATGTAATGGTACAAATATCGAGCCAACTTCTGCTGTTAAATATCTTTGGGCAACTATTGACCAGGGCTGGTATTCACAAAGCATCTTAAGTGAAAACTTAAATATTTGGACTTAAGTCCAACATTTGCGCAGCTCATTTCTCGCACAATTTAAAGTATAATCCATGTTTTCTTAGTGAGTATAGAAGCTGTTTACATAATGCTTCAAAACTATGTAAAATATCAATCATCTTGATCTTGCTTCTTGGCTGATACACTTAATAACATTTTTAGATTTTAAAATAATTTCTAAGTTTTCTGCTAAGATGCTTTATGAATACCAACCCAGACCCTATCCTTTGATACTATGGCCCGATCTATACTTAAAAAGGCTAATGCTAGGTTACAATACCTTACTCAACACACCAAGAAGCTCCTTGTCATGGCCCTTATTCAATGTCATTTTGACTATGCTTGCTCTATGTGGTATCATGGTCTCACTCAGTCACTTAAATCCAAACTTTAGACAACCCAAAATAAATTAATAAGGTTTGTGCTTGATTTAGATGCAAGGTCACACATAGGAAGTGAACATTTTAAATTACTTAATTGGTTACCTGTCAATAAACGTGTAGACCAGATCATTCTGTGCCATGTTTTTAAAATAAAGTACAACATAGCCCCGGACTACATGGGTGACAATTTCACGCCACAGGATTCTGTGTATTCATACAATACAAGGTTACGTGAACAGGGTTTTTTGCAATTTCTAAAGTTAAAGGGTTTGGCACAAAAACATTTTTCTATTCAGGTATTAGCCTATGGAATAAATTGCCTGCTAGTATAGCACTGACTGAGAAATTGCCTGTTTTTAAAGCCAACGTTAAAAAACATTTTTAGACAATTTAGTATAAATTTTTAGTGTGTCAAAATGATTATTTATTTATCTATTTATTTAAGATCTAAGAGATTCAATATTTACATCTATTTTATCATTTAATTAATTTTTTTTTATTATCTTGATAATCTGTTATTTTAATTTATTCATTTAGTTATTAAGTTATGCTTGATAGTGACTTTCAGTATTTGTACTTCTTAAACTTTAACTTGCCTTTTAACATAACCTGACTGCATTCTGATCACCTCGGCCTTTATGCATTGCAATATACCTCTGACATAACAAGGCGCCATATTTTCAGTCACCT
This sequence comes from Spisula solida, assembly GCA_947247005.1. Lineage (NCBI taxonomy): Eukaryota > Metazoa > Mollusca > Bivalvia > Venerida > Mactridae > Spisula > Spisula solida. The sequence continues at coordinate 50,575,506 of OX365947.1, read as the reverse complement.
GATTAGAAAATGGCAGCCCCCAGTCTTCAGTACACATTATGTCAATACATGTTCACACAAATATATAGATCTATATAGATATTTTATACCAGTAAATACGCACTACAAAAGTCCACGGAACGATTAATCACATGTGTGCCAGGCGATAAGTTAAATCGAAATGATCCGAAAGTCAAGTAGTATATTTTGTAAACAAACCCGCTTAAATATGGGTCATGTTTGTTGATGTGTCCGACACGTGCTTGGGAAATATAAATTATGAATAATATTTAAAGATATGGTTATTTCTTTTATGATATGTCTTCGTATGATCATAACAACAAGAAAACTGTTCGGGAAAGATAAAATAACCATCTTATTGACGGATACATAATTTGGTACTTTTACGCGTAGGTAGCGACTTTTAACTCACGGCCTGTTGGCTTTGGTGTATTACTACAGTTAGACACGAGGTTATCCATGAATGTACATCCAAGACTGAATAAAATATATCTATCTATCTATTAATTTTGAAGTTTCTACTGAATATTCTTAGAGTGGTGATTCCGGCGAAACCAATGATGAAAATAGTTTGTAATTCAACCCGATTGTCATTTGAGCAATAAATACAATATCCAGGGTGGACTAAAATCATACAATAAACTCATGTATTATGTTTATAAAAATTATGAAAGAGTTTAGCAGCGGACTCGAACCCACAGCCCATTTAAAAAGAATGTTCAGAGTATAGATAATCTTAACCAATAGGTCATACTGTCAACTTGAAAGTTAACGTGAATTTATAATTAAATATTCATAATATTTCAGAAAAATAACGGTAAATATCGTTTCAACCTAAGCAAATGAACTCGTTCTATGGTCATATTTCGAAGGTCGTTAACTGTACATCTATACTGTTGATTTATGTAAAAAATGTCATTGGTTTTTAAAGTAGGTCAAAAATCAAGCTGGACAGCCAACGCTGAAAAAAATCGACTAATTATCATATGTCGTGCCCATGCATGCTATTCGTGTCGCTCCAGTATATATACATGCTACTCTTATATTTCTTTCCGCATCTAGTTCTAATGAATGTACGGAGTGTAGGAAAGACTCATACAGAAGCAATGGTCGATGTTATGATTGTCCGTGGCAATGCAATCCACCACCAAATGCAACATTCAGGACGTGTAGCGAAGATGACAGTAGCTGTGAACTTGGGTGTAAAGGTGCATGGTACGGAAAAAGATGTAATAGAAGATGCAAGTCTACTTGTACAGACTCAGTCTGTGAACAACTTAGTGGTAGGTAATCCGGATATTATAATCAAGCTGTAAATTATGTAATTGACAACTAAAAGTATAAATACTAGTACTCGAGAAAGTGAGAAACATTCAGAGGGTCAACAATAGGCCATTAAATGATAAATAACAAGTTTAACAAGTGTTTTGGTCATTCTATCATTTAATAATAGCGCATTGTCGATACATGATAACAATACGATACCATTGCTTTTCTCTAAACCTAACCAAATCATTTCAACCAAGCAATAAGAACATAAAGTTATTTGTATATACCACCATGTCCCACAAACAATGCTAAATAACTTCATAGTAACCATGGTAACACCATCAGCAATGTCATCATATTCTAAGAGTTCCAAGATTGCTGAAAACACAGAAATTGTAAATTGTACTATAAAGTAGACACAAATAGCCTGCATTTGATAGAAGGAAACTTCAAATTCTGAATCCAAAGTCATCAGTATCATATAGAAAGCAAATAAGAAGATATGTGTCAAAATTGGAGATATGATGTACTGTGAGGAACATGAGAACTTGAAGGAACATTGGTTGACGTCGTAGTGGACGTAAGGGTGAGAATGTTGCGCATATTCATCAAGTTGTAAAGGAAACCCAAATGATATGTTAAAGGTGTTATGAAGGATACACATTGTGCATCTAACACTACAACAGATTATATGTATTGAATTGAAAAGATGACTGGTGCAAATATTGTTTCACACGCGGCGAATGTTGTGCTGGACAGTTTATGACGGACATTATATTTTGATGATTGGTAATTGCTCTTAAGACAACGCATATACGGCCTCCACATTCGCACACTCTTAGTCTTATCGAGTAGAAAGTGTGTTATCCCAAACCAACCACTTTACTTGATTTTAAAGAATCAATTACCAGATGGGTTAGATCATTCTACAAGCGTGTACATTGATGTCATTCAGAATTTAGACGTCATATTACGCTGATATGAACAATGTTATGGTCACTTCGAGCATCACTTGAAAAGCTGTTTGTCAAAACTAAGGTAAAAAGTTTTGTTTGACAAAAACTTACATGTATGTGCTTTAATTCTGTAAAGTTAAAGTTAAACATTTTAAACAGTAATTTTTATTACGCTTTGTTTGTGGGACATGTTTTTTGGATCACCATGTACTTGTAACGGTTTGTTATTGGTTATCTTTATAAAGATACTGGAATATGCTTACTTACGAATTCTTAGCAAATGCATTGTATTTAAAAGATCAATTCAAAATACGGTGTATTTATAAATGCGGTCACTATCAAAAACTTTCATTTTTTTTCAAACAGGTAAATGTTTAAACGGCTGTATTACAAATGAATTCACGGGGCTCACATGTGAGGAATATTGTAACGATGGATGTTTTAAAAAAACTTGTGACCAAACTGGCAAATGTCTCGATGGATGTTTACCTACGTTTTGGGGTGACACATGCAATAAATTCTGCCAAGACAAATGCAGAGTAGGTCCTACAGAAGATGAGAAAGTCTGTGATATTTCTGATGGCACGTGTCTTTATGGGTGTGAGGATGATTTATACTGGGACAACCAATGTACCACCGCATGTTCAAGTTTTTGTGGCAATGGTGTGTGTGAACAAATGACTGGAAACTGCACAAATAGCTGCTCCAGTAATAAAGTATATGGTATTGGTTGTACAGAACGATGTAATGACAACTGTGTGAACGTAACCTGTTTCCGTGATGGTTATTGTGATCTTGGATGTGTCGATGGCTGGTATGGTGATCATTGTGATAAACCTTGTGAATCACATTGTTATGGCGATGTTTGTCATAGAGATCATGGCTTTTGTACAAGCGGATGTGATATCGGTTGGTATGGATCATACTGCACAGAACCATGTGGTCTTACCTGTGTCAACAGAGCATGTTACATCGACACCGGCCACTGTTCATATGGCTGTGTTTTTGGTTTCCAAGGCCTAAAGTGTGACATGGGTACGTATCTATTACATATAATGTCCCCCCCCCCAAAAAAAAAACATAAGTACACTTGTACAATGTTTACAGCTGCACAATTACACTTGGTTAAAATATCGAATATCTGTTTATCAGACAGTTACAATTTGCTAGTTTGTGAAAATACAGTTACTAAACGAGTCAAAAAGTGGTAGGAATACAGTCCGCGACAAAATAAACGCACAAGTTATTCGGGGGTCTCATTTTCTAAATAAGTTTAATATATATTTTTATTAAAAATATTCATGCTACACGGGTTAAACCCTTGACTCCTGTGTATTTTTGCACACAATTATATTTGTTCTAAAACCGGATTGGTCGGAAGAGGATAAAACCTATGTTTTGCACTTGGTGCTCGTGTGAAATCGAAAAGCGGAACGTTTGTTTTGACGAATAGTAGGTTATCGACAACACTTTTAAAAAGTCATCAAATGAAAGCATACAACGTAAGTTAAAACATGCAATATTTGCAAGAAAACATTCGGTCGAAAGAAACTGCAATTCTTAGAATGTGAATGAGTCGTGCTGCTGTCGCCAGGCAATCCCAATGCCGCTATTCTACAATTACAAGGCTAAAAGAGCGATATGATGTCACTGGGTAGATAAAGGGACCGCCCTCACAAAGAGGGACCCCGGATATAATCGTAGACAAGGTGGGACTATGCGCATGCTCCATCGCAAGAATCGCTTCCGGTCACGCACAACCACAGCTAAGATGATAATAGGAGTCCAATGGCGAGTAAATTGACAAATATTTGAAAAATATTACTCCGTTTTCTAAATATCGTATTTTTATTTGTATTCATTTTTTGTTTCACTCTTCATTGTAGACGATAACGATACATTTCAGTCGTTTCAGGTTTAGCCAATCAATGTCGCACCTCATACATATCTTTACCAGCATTATCACAAACAATGAATAAATGCATATCTTTATTTGTACGTGGTAGTAGTTGCCTGTATAGCATTTGGGTCGGTTTAAGACAAAACTGATCGCCAGTCCCCAAGTGAATTCATAAACATGCAGATCTGGGCGACCTTGGACGTCGGATCCGCGCACGAGCATCACTAGGAGGATGAACTTCACCAGACCCTCATTCAAGAGAGGAACATGATCACACAACAACGCATGCCAACTATCTTAGCATCGATGAGCCGTAGTGCATTCGTGTTAATGGAGCACAAGGCATTAAATGTGACTAATGTGTGAATTTTGCCATACTCGACTGTTAGATTTAAACCTTCGTAGAAATGTTATTCCTATACAAATATCAATGGAAATTTGAATTTAACCTCATGAGTCTGTGCAATTTCAATGAATGTGAAAGATAACAATATCAAATTTTTACTACAGTGTGTTGTATAATATAAAGTGTGCGTTTATTTTGTCCCTGAGAGAAGATGATCTGAATTAAAATAACAATGTGATCAAAATTTTAAAGGCTGACATTTCTGTCTTTTTATGACAATATTACCTTACAAGCCGGACAATTTTTTTTTATATTTTCATCTAGGGTATGGTCTGTATACTTTATGTACCTTAATATTACTTATCTTCAAAAATAGTGTTATTACAAATGTAAATTAGACAATTAGCTCTGTATACTTATTATTAGTGAGCATTGTATGTCATTTGAAATCAGTACTAGCATACGGTAATGTGTGAATTCTTGGACGCCTTTAATTATTTGGAACATTTTAAGTGGTTTCTTACCAAGCAACAAGAAGACACCTTTAATTATTTTGAAAAATTTAAGTGGTTTCTTACCAAGCAACAAGAAGACGCCTTTAATTCTTTTGAAATCTTTAAGTGATTTCTTACCAAGCAACAAGAAGACACCTTTAATTCTTTTGAAAATTTTAAGTGGTTTCTTACCAAGCAACAAGAAGACGCCTTTAATTCTTTTGAAAACTTTAAGTGGTGTCTTACCAAGCAACAAGGAGGCGCCTTTAATTATTTTGAAAATTTTAATTGGTTTCTTATCAAGCAACAAGAAGTTTGTCCGTTCGTCCGTCCGTCTCATTGAGAATGTTAACCAAACCTTTCAAGTTGTTGAAACTCAAATATTTCCTAAGTCAATCAAGGCATTGCTTTCAAACTCCGTTTTCAAACTCAAAATTAGGCATAATATGCAGAGAAAATCAATGAAAACCTTTAAAATAAAATTCATTGAGCATGTTAATATCACGAAAACACATAATATTTTAACGCGAAAATAGACTGACATTTTAGCTGCAATTTTATCACAATGTCTTATTACGGATGTTTTAGCCAAATCTGATCACAGAAAGGATTACAAAAATGTTGCCACTTGTTCAGATGGGCAAAGTATATGTTTAATGTACAGATATCATTCATATATTAGTATCTGAAGTCTTGCTTTGTATTCTTATTTCTTCTAATGAAAGTTGAGATCAAATCACAGTGAATTATGTTGACCTTATTTTATTTATAGTTTCTATCATTAAGTGAACATACGATTGACTGTGTTCTCTTTTTCAGCTGGTGAATCGGGTGGTGTGTATAATCATTGTCTATTGTTCAGTACAAGTGAATATTAATTTACCGTTTGCTACATGTTGTACATTATTATTATTGTTGGTTCCCCAGTATTGTGAATACATACCGATTTTTTTATTTCATTGTAGATTTGCCTATTTAATTTTTACTTCCTAAATAATACGAGGTGAGCTTTCGTCCATCGGTCGGCATAACGGTTCCCAAAGACATATGCTTATTCCAATCAAGTGTTTATTTAGATGCTTGTGGCAAACTTCGCTTTAAGTATGCCATGTCTAGACAACAACTCATGACATTTTCAAACACAGATTAGTACTACTTATGTTGAAAGGTACACAAGCTATGTGTAATTTACATCACAATATATATCATTCTTAACAAAAGTTATTGGGCAGACTGTATTTTTTGATTTTATAGCATCGATCCCTCCAGATGGTACGGAATCGAAGAACCTGCCGATTGTAATCGCAGTAGTTATCTGTGTAGTCGTGGTCTGTGTTGTAATTGCAGTTTTATGTGCTCGACGTTATCGAGTTAGAAAAGGTAATTCATGCTCTTAATTTCATTAGTTGAATATGGATCAATATTAATGCCAGATTCTGCGTATCCCTGTAGTGGTATTGTCAGAACAGAGATTATAAAAGCCAAAAAAGTATTACATGTACATTATATATCGGGTCCATGAGGAGTTGTATTATCGTGTTTATGCTTATCCAAAACATCGTGACCTGCATTGGTGATGTGCTTTCCGTTTTTCTTTGTCCTTTGACGCGAGATCAATATGTACTGCGTAAGTAAAAGAGGTTCATCGCATTATTTTAATCATATGTATATAACTTTTCTGCATTTACGTGTTCATATTTAATATAGATAGAATCTGTGAGCGGTAACCTTTCAGTATAACTATACAATTCGTAAACAGAGTGCAGTCACGTATCAATACTCGTGTTCGATCTATGATAAATCTTATCTATCTGTTTTCTCACATAGCTTTACATGTACTCAAGTATAGTACTGCTTCTATGGAATATCAGATAAAACCATACCGGTAGAAGTAGGGTTGTCTATTAACAGTACTGACCATGCAGCACAAGTATAAAATTTTAGCAAAAGTTCCCAAGTAACAATGTTGCAGCGTAAATATATCTAATAATTAGCTATGCTTCTCTCGCATGATGTTCTAAGCCAAAATTTTCTTTATTTCTAATGAGAGTAACGTGCATTATTTATTTTTCTTAAGGTACTCCGAACTCATCTGCTGAAGGACCGACAAGGTATGTTATTCACTTCAGAACATTTATATCAGATACATTTTATTACACAAAATGTACATGTACTGGTAAGTCTACCGAGCTAGGAGCAGAGCTATCCATGCAGATTGAACGACTCGAGTATGTTCATTTTTGTGATGCTTCCAAATCGTGATTCCGCAGTTGGAAGAAAAGCATTTTTTTAAACTTTTAAAACGCAAAATGGTCAAAATATGATAGTATATGTAGTTCTATTGGTAGTCGACTTAGCTACATTGTATGTACAATATAGTCACCCTTTAGATTTTAACAAATCAGTTTCTTAAATGATTACACTCATGTGTTTAGTGCTAGTAATAGTATTAAGTTAGATTTAAATCGCACTCCTGGTCCAGGACTTTGTGCATGCATATATTACAAGGTACTTGTGCTAAATGTAGATATACGTATACATAAGAAAGTCGTTGAAACAAAAAAGATCTCATAAGTGTACATGTATATATTTACCCATAATTCGGTCAATGCATGTTTGGGCTTGTTGAAATTTCAACATATGTAGCTTGGATATGTGGAATTTCACAAACAGAATCAACAAGTATTGACAACAGCAAAACGTGTGTTCATCAGGTGTTTGTCAGGTTGTTAATGCAGTTATGTATCCTCTTTGCTGATCAAGTTCGTGTTTAAGTGTATGTACTTATCACGGAGACGGAAATGAAGAGCACAATGATAAGAACAAAGCCCAATTTAGATTTATAATTACCCACTTTTTGTCTTAAAATGCAATTTCTGAAGAGTTACATCCCCTTGACCATAACATTCGAAATGTATTTTTAAGTTAAATAATTATAGTACAAAAATATATAATATAGTTTAAGAGAGGATCAAACTAATGAATTCGGAGTATGAATGACATTGCGTTTGTGAATTGCAGGATATTATTGCTAAAGTGTGTTTCACTTTGTCTTTTATGGAAAGGAATCGAGAACAAACAAACAATCAGGTCGATGATGTTAGCTACTACAACACGCGGACTAATCCGTTGGCCCAACTAGCGAGTGATGGGACTGTTGCCGAATCAACTCTTGGAGATGTTAGCTACTACAACACACGGACTATTCCGATGGCCCAACTAGCGAGTGATTGGACTGTTGCCGAAGCATCTCTTGGAGACACACGGACTATTCCGATGGCCCAACTACCGAGTGATGGGACTGTTGCCGAGGAAACCATTGGAGACGGGTGAGTAGTGTGCTATATATTTAATTCCGTGGTGAATATTATAAGATCTAACAGTTTGTTGTTTAATGCACTTAATCTTGCACTTATCTAATTTAATCAATGTACATGGCAAACGATAGTGTTAAAGGAGCTGCCTCACAGATTTAGCTAAATTTGTGTATCGAGATTTTCTAACCTAACCCAGTATTGATGTAATAGAAAGCCACTGGCGGTTGCTTTATGAAATATTATGAAAAATAAGCAATTTTAACCACTCTCGATATCGCCCACTGAGTATTTTTTCTTGAAAAAAGGCGCTAAGTTTCCTTCCTACATGCTTTGTAAATTATGTAATTCACACGTGACCGAACTGTAACATCAGCAAACTACAGCGTAAACATTAGTGAGGTATTTGGTTTGTTTTTCCATTCGATTTCATCAAATGCGAACACATTTCAGGCAATTTAGGTAATAGTAGTGGTAATTCTATAGGGTATTACTACCCTATAGAATTTTTATGTAAAAATACAGAATAACTACAAAATACCGATGTTTCGCAAGTTATTTTAGATGTCAGTGCGGTTGTTGATGGCATTTACAGGCAACTATACCTAAATAACGCGAATATTTGACAATTTTATTTTATTTTTACAATACACAAAAACGCGAGGCAGTCCCTTTAAAGGCCTATGACAATTCTGCTAGTCGTTTATTTTGGTCAATTAAAATTTATGGAGTACTCACAGATACAATCTTTTGTGAGTAGGCTACATATGAATTATATATTTTAAACATTATAAGTCACATTGCCCCATGATCGGATCAAAGAAAAGTTGATTGCGCTGGTTGAGTATCATTTTTGTTTTGGACAATGTTTCCGGCATGTAACTATTCCAAAGCCTCTTTTAGTTTAAATAAATTGGATAAACACCTTATATTGACATGTACCGTAGTCTATGAAGGTTGGGCATTACCACCTAACAGACAAAATGTCGTTATTCCTATAGTAACAAATTGGGCACAACTTGTTGCAGATCTGTGTTTGTATTGTTGAGAATGACGTTGTATTATACATTGTAGACCATTTTCATGATATCCTGACGTGAAAACGGTCCTTAGTAGAGGTTATGATCTTTAAATTGTGCAACGAGCTGTGTCCGTTTATAGTTCGCCATTATGCTTCCTATATTTTTGTCCGATGACCGGGCAATACCGGTATGTAGACTCTATGAAAATGCCTAATTGGAGGCCTTATGTTGACGACTATCTTTTGCATCGTTGTCTTGTCGTACCTCAAAATATATTGCTCTTTCGTTTCTCTGATTTCAAATAGTTCATTGAGTACTTTCTGTGTTGTGTTACAGGTGTTGTTAATAATATTGTATGTCATGTTATACCTCTTTTGTAATTGTCACAGTGCCTTTTTGGTGAGGGGGTATTACTTTTTGGGAACTTTTATTTTTACTGACCTGTTCCGCAAGGCTGTCTTTGTCTAGGTGTGACAAGTGACATTTGTCACTGTCCATACCAAGGCCGAAACCCTACGCACTCATTCTGTCTGGTGATGCCGTCTGGTTTTTGCTCGTGGTTTGTGGTAGTCCTTGTGATTTGTTCGTGTATGTTTCCGTCTGGTTTTTGCTTGTGGTGTGTGGAAGTCCTTGTGATTTGTTCGTGTATGTTTCCGTCTGGTATTTGCTCGTTGTGTGTGATAGACCTTGTGATATGTTCGTGTATGTTGCCGTCTGGTTTTTGCTCGTGATGTGTGGTAGTCATATGATTTGTTCGTGTCTGTTGGCTCTTGTTACTTTCCCCTGTCCGATTGTTTTCACGGATGTGTATAATTACAGTACCCATGGTAATGATTACGAAGCGTTAAAGGATAGAAATATGGATGCATCGACATACTCATCTCTTCAAACAGTTAGTAGTAATCCAACTAACGGTAAGTGGTATCAATGTTTATTTGTTGGATATTTTATACCTAATCGTATAAATATCCAAGAGGTATTCTGACTTCCAAAGTCATGAAGTCATGGACTGTTAAGCCGGGCAACGTATGTTTGTTAACTTTGTGCAAAGCATGTTCTCATTAGCTGACAGTCTTATGTTGTACAACCGACCTCAGATAAATATAAACGTACGATAGTAGATATGTACAAATATACAGGGTGATCATTAATATATGGTAACATAAATAACTTTAATAACTTTGTCAGTTATTACGATAAAATATATTGTTATAAACCTTTGATTAACATACATATGAGCCAGTCTCCAGAAAACCTGCTATAATGACATTATGTAATTACTATATGAATCAAGATTTTGATGAAGCTCTAAAATAAGAAAAAATACATATCTATTGATTCAATTTTAAGTAATTGACCCATATAGTACTATACCTTAGCTTTAAATTTTCCTATGAATTATGTCGAAAACACATACTTCTTTGCTATGGTGATCAATTTCAGAAAAGTACTCCGATTGAGAACAACAAGCATTTAGTTGTTTAAAACAGAAGTAGCCTTTCTCGGAATGCACACAATTTCGATTTTGATATGTATTTTGAAAAGTAAAACATAATTATAGAATTTGGTACTATTTTGAACAATTTATGTCAAGAATTGATCAAATGGTGTAATAATGAAGTACTTATTTCAGTTACGCCGAATAACGTTTGAATGACGTTTGCGACGTCACACAAAAAGCTCCGAATAGGGACTCTACAAAAACAGCTGTAATTTCCTTAAAACTCAAGATATTAACATATTAATTTCTTTGTAATTTGCTTATTTAACATTATCCTGTAATACTATGGAAAATCTTAAAGTCAATAATTTTGTCAAAATAGCAGGTTTTCCTGGAGACTGGCTCATATGTAAGTTTTATTCTACACATAAATCATTTTCAAATGTCCCCTACTTTTTTCACAGCATAAGTTCGAAACGTTTCCCTTTATTCTGCAAAACTGCAAAACCAGCCCCAAAATATGTCGAAAATAACCAATCGAAACCTTGCATGTTACACCACCGATGCTACAAATTTCACACTGTATTGAAGATTTCAAACAAATATTGTTTCTGGTTTTGGAGTATTCATTCCTTCCTCTAGGCACCCACATTAAAAGAAACCCGAAGGGTTTAAGTCTTGTGAGTGTAGAGGCCAAGTAAATGTATGGTCTTCGGCGAAATGATACAGTGGCCAAATTTCTTGAAATCACTGAAAATGTATGGCATCATCAAGGACGGTATGGACGTCACCTTTATATTGCATGCATATATAAGTCATATCCAAAACAAAACTTGGGCTCATTAGCTTTATAACAAGGGTCAAACCACTTCTCTATCATAAAATATGACAAAGTTATTAAAGTTATTTATGTTACCATATATTAATGATCACCCTGTACAATGTACTACTCTGCAAGCACACTACGACATAAATGCAAATATTAATGAATTCGTCTGCGCGGTTATATTACATAGAATAGAATAGAACATAATTTATTTGCATATTCAGTCCTGAAAAGGACTTTTTACAAAGCAACAATAATACTAATTACATAAATAGCATGGTGATATATGACGGGAAAGTATGCGATATGATATTATAACAAATTAGAAAAATCTTTTATATATGTAACCGAGGTATATATGTATGAGACGAATTTAAACCCGGATTCGGGAGAGACGGTATTTTTTTAGAAAATTTATAGTTTATGTACTGATATTAAATGTTAAGTACAACCGCTCTTATTATCCGAGAGATTGTACATTACATACAATATAATTGTATAGAGAAACATAGTTTATGAATTACAAATGTATAGTGTTTCCATTATAAAGTTTACCTTGTCGAAACGAAATACAAGGCATACTTAATGGTGTAAGGTTACATTTATAAATGATTTAAATAACATATTTGAAATAAAACTGCAATACATGTATTAATGTACATGACAAAATAACAATAAAAAAAATGATATATACATATATATTATATATTCATTGTATGATCCTACATGTAGTTTAATGTTATGTTATTTCTATTTTCAGTCGATACAAGCAATGTGAACCCAACATATCAAAATTTGAAACTGCGTGTGATTTAATGACTACATAGATAGACAGTATATTTTCAAATACAGAAGGTCGTAGACATATTAGGACGACACAATTACATAGATAATGTTGACACATGTACAGTTATCAATTGCATAATACATGCATGCATACATGCACACATACATGCACACACGCATACATACTTTGTAACCACAGGACAACATTTTTATTCACTGCTTGTGTAAACTGTAAAGTTGCTGTGTGTATTTCATTTACTCCTACAGATCTTCATTTTCTACGACTTGTTTAACCGCAAACCACCTATCCATTTTTAACGCCCAATAACTTCTTACAAAATGACACATGAACTACATGTATCTCAATATGTTTGCCTGCGTTGAATCCTCAAACCTCACTAGATCTACCGTACTTAGAATTGTCTGTGCCTTTTTATTTTCATGTGTCCTTTCGTGTCCTGCTGTTTCTGTTGTACATGACATGTTCTCATTGTCATCACACTTACATATACAAGTCGATATTTTATTAGGACACAAATATGTATATAGCAAAATAGAAGAGCGAACCATTAATAAATTAAACAGGGAAAGTACAACCAATGAAGCTTTCCAAGAACATGTATCGTCTGATGTTCATTCTTTTAATAATATTGTTGAACAAATATTATGTAATGACTTAGACATAACTGATGGGGTTGACATTTTTTCTGACTTATTATACAGAAAAGCATTTGATAAATTCTTGAAATTATCAGCGACTGCTAAAAGCAAAAACCCAAAAGACTTTTGGAGTTTTCTGAAAAATAAAGTTTCGATAGAAAGCGTGAATGTTACAATTGACAAATGGTACACATATTTCCAACAAATTTTCAACCCAGATTACAGTACTGAATTTCCGGATACACCGGAAGTTGAAGGTGTTAATGATAAGATTCTTGATGCTCGATGTACACATAGTGAAATCGGTAAAGCGATAGATAACCTCAAAAATGGAAAAGCACCTGGTAATGGTGGTTTCACTGCCGAATTGGTAAATCCATTCATGAACCGATAGTACCAATACTATGTTTACTTTACAATAAGTTATACGATAATGGCATCTTCCCTAGTGATTGGTCCACTGCATTAATTACACCGGTTCCTAAAAAGGGTAATCCCCAATGATCCGAGTGAATATAGGGGTATAAGTCTGCTACCAGTTCTAAGTAAAATCTTTACAGTTCTATTAAATACTAGACTCGAAAAGTGGTGTAATACAAACAATATTATAGGAGAGGAACAAGGGGGGTTTAGGAGAGGTTTTAGTACCATTGATAACATATTTTGTCTAAGTACGGTTATCAATAAATATTTACAAAAACCACAGGGGCGATTTTATGCTCTATTTGTTGATTTCGAGAAGGCGTTTGATAGAATCAATAGGGGTGCACTATTTAATAAACTTCTCCAGTCAAATGTTAGTCCCAAATTTGTTAAAATGATTAAATCTATATACAGTGATGTAAAGGCAAGGGTTAAAACCTCCAATGTAATTACTGAGAGCTGTGACTGTCCTGTGGGTGTCAGACAAGGATGTACGTTATCCCCACTCCTTTTCTCGCGCTTTATTAATGATTTAAATGATTACTTAAGTAACGGAAGTCACTGGATACAAATAGGACTCAAACAGCTATTTTCTTCATTAAACGCTGATGATCTTGTTTTGTTTGCTGAGACTAAAAAAAGACGAATGTTGTTGTTTTTAGAAACGGCGGGTTTCTGCCATCTTATGAAAAGAGGAATTATGGGCATGAAGAATTACGTGTCTCCACCTACTATAAATATTTGGGTGTAGTGATTTCATCTAGACACTCTTGGTATGTGTGTCAAAATACCTTAGCTGAATAGGCAACCAAGGCGATCTTTTCTCTTAATAGTCCATGTCCCAGGCCTTGAAAATTGAAGGTTCATTACCAAAGAGGTGAACAGATCCAACAATGATTTTCGGTTAGCTTGATATCTCAGCAGTCTGAAAACGGTTGATGGACTTGCGGGTCACTTTGCCAAATGACCTTTTGGCGGCCATCTTTAAAGATGGCCGCCATTATTTTAAGCAATCATAAGCTTTGGGAAAACTTGAATTATTCCTCACTCAATAGGGCTATCGACTTGCAATATGTCTTAAAATGTTCGTATTTCAACCCCACATCTGCTGATATATAAATCATAATATTATAATAAAGTGATTACTTCGAAATTTGTGGTATTTTAAGAAAACTTTGATATTTTTCACTTTTTTTCATTATTTTTTCTCTTGCAACTCCGATTGGGATTTGTATTTAGCCTTTTTTTGTTTGTTATATTTAGAGGGTAATTCTAGGCATCCATAATATACATTACATTGATAGATTTTCACTTAGAAGTAAAAAATTGGTCAGGAATATATGACAACTGATATCTAATTAAGTGGATATTTTTAAGACGCATGCATATATCTTTTCCAATAATCTCAGGAACAACCATTAATTTTGGTTTATTATTTCAAAGTTGCTTTGCTTGTTCATATGTACATGTCTATACATGTATAGGTATCTGAAAATCGAATCCTTTGCCTAATAGGATGTGGGTATGATACCGGACCCCAGCTAGAAGTCTTGCGGGCGAGGGTCCGGCTATTAGTACAGGATCATACACGCCATGGGCCGAGTGTTTCAGTATAACTTAATCTTTGATTATTTCTTTCCTAAATAGTGAATCATTAGCGAATTGCATTCTTATTCAACACGAATGTATGCAAAGTTTAGGTTCCTAAGTTATATGTTGTCTTCTGAAAAGTACGTTTTGGTGACGTTTTAGAGAAGTCATAATGAAATATATTATTATCTCAAGCGAAGGAATCTGTATCTGGCATCATCAGACTTACCTTCTTGGTCTATATGATTACCATCACTGACAGTCATGTTTAACTTAAAAGATTAAAAACTGCTGCGTGAATTATAACGATTTCTGTGGGGAGCCTAGATGTAGGGTGCATGCTTCGGGATCGAGAGGTCCCCGGTTCAATCCTCACCTGGACCACTGCTTAATTTCTCTGAGCAAGAATAATCCGCCTTCCCCACTTACCCAAATGAATAAAGTGATACCTGAGGGGGTCAAAAGCATGCCAGCAGCCAACACAACCGAGCGAGTGTAACAACTGACGTGAGACTCAATGAGTAAATGTACAGTCGGTCGAATGGTCGAATGTCTGAAAATTGACTTTAACTGGGTGCTTTTTACATACAATATAATTTTAGTATCGAAGATGCAAGTCCTTTGTTCCTACATTCATGGCCAGTGTTTATATTAGAGTCATACCCCTTGATTGCAGGGCTAGGAGTAGATGTACACTGTTTTTGTAGGTATTCATGACAATGATGACCGGCGTTAGTCGTACCCCTTGCTTGTAGGAAAGCAGTAGGACTAGCAGTTGCTATGCCTAATGTTATTCGGTAACTGTTACCAGTGGTAGTTGCACCCAATGGTTGTAGGGAACCAATCTGGCGGGGAATTACTTATCTACATGTACCTCATTGAGACAGGAATAGCAGCAAACCGTGAAGTAAGACGCATCATAGGATCTTGTAGGTATAGCTTCGCCTGTTGAATATGGATAGCCCATGATACAAGCACAGACAAAGTGATGTGGGGGATAGCCATTAGGAGAGGAAGTGGTGTTCCTGTCATTGGTCGTTATCCCTTATCAGTACATGTAATAGCTGAACTTGACTGCAGAATGTACCCCATAGGAACCAAAGTGGATGTACTATGTGGTGGACTTTACTCCCATAGAGAGAGAAAATGATGTACAGGCAGTAGCATTTACCTTATTGGGACTGGAATGGACAGAAGCATTACCGAAGGAAGGTTCTTCTATATATTAAGAAAATGGATGGATTTAATCGGTGGAATATTCCCCATGGAGTTAAGGATGGTTTACTTAGACATATGGCGTACTTTAAGGCCTAGGAATGACTATACCGATAAAATAACAAGCCCAATATGGTAAGGAATGACCATGCATATTCACCTACTAGTATTAAATCAGAAATGACTGTGACCATAGTACCCCCAATAAGATCAGGAATGAATGTGTCCATCAGTAGAATGTACCTCATATAGACATTATAAATGGAAGTTCCTATCTTTATTAGTAACATGCTATGTAACCCATATGACCAGGAATGATTACCATTAGCAGAATGTACCACATATGGTCAGGAATGGCTGTACTCATTCTACCCCTCGTATGATGTACACCATATGGTCAGGAATGCCCGTGCCCAACTGCATAGTTACGAAAGGCTGTATGTATGTATCTGTATGTATCAAGTATTGTCAGTAATGGCTGTACTCATATGTAATATGTATGACATAGTTATGGTCAGGAATAGTTGTATACCCAATACCCATCTGTACTACGGATTTCATATAAGGAATTGATATACCCATAAATAATATGTGCCCCCACATGACCAGGAATCTATGTACCCATGTGTAGGCTGTACCACACATGGTTGGGAATGACACTGTCCCCATGTGTACTGTGGACTCCATATGGCCAGGAATTAATGTACCCATATGTAGTCTGTACCACACATGGATAGGAATGGCTGTACCTATCTACTACGGACTCAATATGGTCAGGAACAATTGTACCTATCAGTAGAATGTACTTCATATGGTCAGGAATGGTTGTTCCTTCATGTAGCATGTTTTAGTACTCATATGGTTAGTACGTGTACTAAGTATCATATGTGGTCAAGAATTTCTGTATTCATGTGTAGTATGTACCCAATACGGTCAGGAACGAATGAACCTATCTGTAATATGCATCTCGTATGGTTACAAATTACTGTACCCATCTCTCGTACCGGTATGCATTAATAACCCATATGGTCAGGAATGGCGCTGTCCATCCGTAAAATGTATAAAACTGGATTGACTGTAGCCGACACATACTAGTAATCCATGAGTTCAGGACTAAGTGTGCTCATCTTTGGGATGTACATCACGGAGCAACATCGTATGACCCAACCCAACAAGAAAGTATACCCATATGTAATTGTGGATGCACATATCTAAAGGTAGTGCCTGCAGGCATGGCAGAGATAGTCGATGATGCTGAAAACATTTATAACTCGCAGGGTAAATATCCCCGTGGTTGACACTTTGTAGTTGTATTTGTAGTTGTAATTTTTTAAACCTTTCAGTGAAGGATAACTTCGTAATATTCCATATGGGGGTCATGTGTTTTGCTGAAGAGACAGCTAGTAGAAGTGACTGTGGTGTGATACAGGGAATCTGGATGGGATACCCTAGCTCTTTCCGAACAGATTCATTTTTGGTTCTTCAACGTGCCCAGCGTATAGCACCGATACTCGTGAGAATATCACACGGTTAACAACCAGTTCATCTGTAGTTGGGTGGGAAATACTGAACACTGGTCAATGAAATTTCGAACCATGTACCTCCGGATTGGTAGTCAAGAGCACTAACTCCTCAGCCACCATCGTGTCACCAATTACAACCTTGGTTGTGGTAGGGTTGTGGAGGCTTTACAAGTGTGTGTATAGTTTTACAAATTCTATTAAAAACGGTTATTTAAAGGTTACTAAGGTCCACCTGGGTCAGAAAAGTAGTAAGCTAGACACTAGACAAAGATCAACTGATTCAATATAAAATTTTGTTTATTTTGTATCCCCTCTATCCCTTATTGTTTCCCTTCGAATACGTTCCTGCTTTCACATTTTCATTTCTTAGTGAATGCGCGAAACGAATATAATTTAACAGTGGGAGGTATGAATTCTTACATTTTTTTTTTTTTAATTTTCAGCTACGTCATGCAGCCCATTTATTAACCCCGTCATAGGAGGGAGAGGGTCGGGGTACCATCCCTTCTCCCACCTAACAATGATTGCATGAATGTACGAATCAACTTAACTAAATTACAACAAAAATTCATATATCACAATATAGTACAAGATTTTCATATTTCACAATCCACACAATGAATTCTTACATGCTTTACTATTATTAAACAACGTTAAAATAATGTACTTTTAATGTAATATTCGGAACTTTATAAACAAAAATATAAATGTATAAACTCATATCAAATTATTTTCCAATCATTTGGAGTCATGTTTCTGTTTATTTTCCGTGTCGCTGAATAGTTATTCAAGTTTTCCTGTCAATAACCATTTTTTTGAAAATAATGTCATATGAACTCATACAACTGACCGGATCCGAGCCGCCAAACCATCCAGCTAGGGGTCAGGTACCGCACTAACACCCTTGTGACACGGTACTGGACACCTAGGCATATATATATACGCATAGTATCAACAAAGTAGCCATGCCCTAAAATACGTGGGACGTTCAAAAATAAACAGGACTGGGGCCCTCACGGGTTTAGTTTTAAATATTATACAAATATTATTACATAACATTGAATCGGAATTTAATTGCGAAAAATTGATATCTGATTTATAGAGTAACACTATCACGTCCGCTCATATTAGTCAATTTTGAAACCATGGTAACACGCACCCGGCGCAGCCCACCAATTACGATTGGTGGCGACTACGTAATAGGGTGTATCTTTAATACTATCATATCGATAGTTTTCAAACTTCGCCATGACATTGCATGTTACATATTGGACGATGTCAGCAAAAATAACGACATTCGGACGTTAGCTACGGAAATGAGAAGATATTTTACTCCAGGAGTGACAACGTCGTGACGCAAAAGTAACGTCACCAGAACGTAAGGAAAAACGGACAAACGCCAAGTTCTGTCAACAGCAAGTAACTATGTCCTCTGAATCGTATGAAATTATCGTAACTATGTTGGGAAACATTTCTCCTAGTCGTTTATCATTTTTTAAAATGGCATAAACGCTTTAGTGATAACTGTTCAGCTGTGAAAGACAGGGAAGTAATAGGAAATCATATAACGTTTGTGACGTCAGCTAATGAGACATTTGCAAAATATTAGCGTCTCATGGTACGTTGCTTTGACCAGATTTTCGATGTAAGATCCGGAAAAATACATGTGATTCTCACCAACGCTTTACATGAGTGGTTCAGTGTGGTACAGGAATGTATTCATCACATTATATCACTATAATCATCGTATTTCATAGCCCTATGCGGAGCACGAACGCTTGTAAAATAGCGACGTCATTCTGTGCGCCGGGTTGGCGTTAGTGACCTTGTTTATTCATCTGTAACTCTCGGACCGCGTATTTGTTTTAGTTAATAGTTTTACCGTATATAGAAAAAGGCTTCCGATTTCTAATGGTTTATAATTTGATTTATTTTGTTTAACCATGCGGATTTTGTGACTACAGTCCTGTTTATTTTTGAACGTCCCACGTATATATTTAATTTAGGCATTAGTTGTCATATATTCCTGACCAATTTTGGACTTCGAAGTTAAAATCTATCAATGTAATGTATATTATGGATGCCTAGAATTATTCTCTGAATGTAGCAAACAAACACTGGCTAAATACAAATCCCAATCAGAATTGCAAGATAAATAATGACAAAAAGTGAAAAATATCAAAGTTTTCTTAGAATATCAATAAATTTGAACTAATTCCTTCATCATAATATTATTATGTATATGTCAACATATGTTGGGTTGAAATACGAACATTTTAAGACATATTGCAAGCCGACAGTGAGGAATAATTCAAGTTTTCCTAAAGCTTATGATTGCTTAAAATAATGGCGGCCATCTTTAAAGATGACCGCCAAAAGGTCATTTGGCAAAGTGACCCGCAAGTCCATCAACCGTTTTCAGACTGCTGAGATATCAAGCTAACCGAAAATCATTGTTGGATCTGTTCACCTTTTTGGTAATGAAATTCGGTCTGTCACATGGACTATAAATCTAATTTGTCCAAAATTGGTAATTTGAAATACTCACTATTGTTTAAAATATTTGACACGAAAATTCAACAAATAGTGTCGTACGGCTCTGAAATCCGGTTCAATCACGAAGCTAAAAACATTGAAATGGTTCACAATAAATGGTGTAATTTTGTTTTAATGGTCAACCCCGACAACATTTGTTCAGGGGGAATTAGGTCGATGTCCTCTATTATATTGTAGACTAATAAAGGCGATTAAATACTGGTTCCGCCCTTTACGTAAGGACGAACATAGAATCTCTTCAATCTGCTATAAAACTCAATATCGCTGGGCTGAAAATGAAACTCGTTGTTGGGCTTATTATTTGCGGATACGTGTGTATACCAATGGTTTTGGACATGTGTGGATAAACCAAGGAGTAGCAAATGAAACTAAATTTATAAGCGAATTCTCACAGAGACTTAAGATATGCATTTACAGACATGGCAAGATTCCATTAACTCATCATCTGAAATGAACAATTACAGGTTATTTAAAACTCAGTTCCGCATAAAGCCGTACCTTGAACATATGAATAACATTTACTTCCGAGTTTTAATTACTAAATTTCGAGGAGGCCTTCTACCCTTGCTATGTAATACCGGTAGTTACACAAATATCCCAATTGAACAGCGATTATGTCCCCTTTGTCTTCAAGCACCTAATGACGAGTACCACCTACTGCTAATCTGCAATAAACCTACAAAAATACAAAGACAATATCTACCAAATTCGATGATAAATTATCCTTCTTCCGGAAATTTTAATAATATTTTAAGCCATTGTAATCTAACTCTATATACAGATCTAGCTAGATATCTGCATCATGCACTTGCTTACAGAAAAAACCTAAACTGTTGATGTATGTGAACAAAACAAGCAACTAATGTCTTCCATTTGCTCACTTCAAAGTGCTTATGTTGCATATCCACTATTTGTTATACATGTATATTCCCTGCTAAAAATATTAGCATGTATATCCTTAGGTAATTTATGTGTTGTATTATACCTTCTGATATATATTGTTTAGTAATGTTCTTTTGTGTCATTCATTCACAGTTGTACATTTGTATGTAATGTATTGTAATTTGGGCCGGAGGCCTATATTATCCTTAATAAACTTATGTTATGTAATGTTTGTTAAAACAAATTAAGATGATTTACCTACTTACACATACTTTGTAACAAACCTAGTCTGATTGAACATTATTTTATTATTTGAACACAATGTTAAAACGTTTTTCATCTCTTTTCTGCTGAGTGGATTAAAGATTTATGAATTATTTTAAACGAATTTCAAATTTCAACTGTTATATATTGTTTAAAGTAAAGAAATTGTAAAAATCTTACTTTGAATAAAGTGTTTTGTTTTTATTACTAGTCAACATTTTATAACGACAACGTCTTATCCTAGCAGACAGTTTGTAAATATTACATGTATAAGATGGACTGATGGAATGTGTAGTATTAAGAGTAACCAAATTACAATGACCTTATCATTTTTAAGGATTTCAATGATATGATCGTTTTATTAGTGTGACCTTTGTAGTCAGTGTATTTTATTCACTAATCAACTAATTACTGATGTGGTGTGATGAATTTACCTTGGTTCTGGTTATTTGCGCAACATTTCTTGGGGGGGGGGGGGGGGGGGGGGGTTGCGATCGCCCTGTTGTCTAATGCTTTCTTACTACACTTTGCTAGGCGAAATGGCTGTACAATATGGGATCAATTTAGATACAGACCACTTGTAGTAAGTGCCATTTTACTTTTACCGTTCGCTTTCAAATTCGGACGAAGTGCAAACAAACAACCAGTCGACAATACATACGAACAGGATTCTATAGATACTGGTGCGTTCACATTTTATTGATGTTGGTTTTTGTAAATTATTTTACATGTATTGGTTATGTTCTTTACTCCTGCTAATATAAGCGTTATGACTTGCTTAATATCAATATACTAGAACATGTATGCACTAGTGAATCACTGGTCAATACTTGATTTCAGGAAATCTGGTTAGATTAATTGTTTTTGTTTAAAAATAGTTGAAAAACCCTCGATATGGTGGCTGATATATGTTGACTTTGTCGTATCTTCGTGTTTTCGACTTTTTTTACATTGTTGTGTCGGAAAAGCAACAATACAACAGAAGAAGGGCGGCAGTATAACACGAACAATGGCGTCTTTTCGTATGACATATGTTGTATCTTTCAATTTCTCGTATGTTCGCCCTTTTCGCAATGTTGCCTTGTTGTGGCGAAAAAGGGAAAATACAACACGACGCAAATTAGCCATCATACTCCCATGGTATGGTAATAAGAAGCAGCCCGACAGATAAAGCACCACCATTTTATTTCACCTAATATTTTGTTGTTATTTTATCTAGTTCACTCTTTCTTTTCGGCAGAATAGGCTATGCTTACTTGTGGGATGACGGACTACCTCAAACTTCTTATGACGTCACAGATGATTTTATTGAAACAATTTCACTATAAGATCCTAACATGAAGAAGAAGAACATTTAACTTATGTGTTGTATAACAAGAAATATCACTGAATGTGATGAATACCCCCAGATACTGCTTGACACAGTCACTTAAATGTGCTCTGTAAAACAACTACGGTAGACTAAGTACTGATCATTCATGCAAACGTTCATTGAATGGTAACAAAGGAAAAGCGTAGACAAAATATATAAGTGTAAAAAACAAAGGGCCATAGCTCCCTTAACATTCGTCCGACCGGCGTGTGCCGACGATATGCACAACTAGACTTGGTACTGATCAATCATGCTAAGTTTGGATGAAATCCGACCAAAGGTTACAGAAAAAAAGTGCGGACAAAATTTGCACGGACCAACCGACCGACCAACCAACCAACCAACCAACCACCAGACCAACCAACCTCAAGCATGACTCCAATATAGCCCCCATATACTATGTATCTGGGGGTATAATGAATGTGATATGTGTCAGTGTATTGAAAGATAAATGATTATGATTTACGTTTGATTCAATAATAATCTAATTACTATTTAAGTATGATAAAATGTTAATTTTGCATCGCAATCTGTACACGCGTTGATTTTGATTTCGTCACAACGAGTGTACTACGTCATAGGAAGTTTTGATGTGTGAACGTCTTTGTTACTTTTTACTGCTACGTATTTTGAACAATATACAATAAAGAACTATTTATGGTTTGTTGTTTGTAACAACATTTCCTACATAATTATGTACGTTTGTAATAATACAGAGGAATAAAATCCCAAAGATTCGAGAAACTGGTTTTACTAAACGATATTATAAGATCGGACAGAGAAGGCAGAACAGAATTATCAGTGCTAGAAAGGCACAGAGAGGAACAGGATGAGGAACTACAAATACACACCACAATAACCAACACTAAACTGAACAAGAAAAACAGCCAAAACATTCACACATTGTCACTTACTTGTGTATGTTGGCCCAAAAAAGTCCACCACCACCACCAACAACAACATGACCAACAACACCACCAACACCATCTCCACCACCACAAACACCACCAACACCATCTCCACCGCCACAAACACTACCAACAACACCACCAACACCATCTCCACCACCACAAACACTACCACCAACAACACCACCAACACCATCTCCACCACCACAAACACTACCATCAACACCACCAACACCATCTCCACCACCACAAACACTAACAACAACACCACCAACATCATCTCCACCACCACAAACACTAACAACAACACCACCAACACCATCTCCACCACCACAAACACTAACAACAACACCACCAACACCATCTCCACCACCACAAACACTAACAACAACACCACCAACACCATCTCCACCACCACAAACACTAACAACAACACCACCAACACTATCTCCACCACCACAAACACTACCAACACCATCTCCACCACCACAAACACTACCACCAACAACACCACCAACACCATCTCCCCCACAACAAATACCACATGTGCAATGTTGCAAGTGGCCTTAGCATGAGCACTGTATCCCCGTTTAAGCAATATTTTTCGGAAGTAAAAGGTGAGATATACACCGTTCCATTGCCATCACTCGTGCAAAGTGCTAACAAGCAAACAGTGAACAGGATTTCATGGACCCTCATTTGTACTTGGGGGATTTCCCCCAAGTATTGTTACATACCAACTTTAGAAATCACTATAATTTTACCCATGTAATTTCTCCACAGCCAATTCATCCGAGTAAAAAACGAGTTCCAGCCAATCTAAACAAAAATCATAATTTTCTACTTTTCAAGAACATTTGTCCCTAGCAACTGAATTATTTTTTATTTCTTTGTATTTCTAGAAATTTTGGAATGTTTCTTCTGTGAGTTAAAGGGACTGCCTCACATATTGGTGTATTGCAAAAATAAAATAAAATTGTCAAATATTCGTGTAATTTTGGTATAGTTGTCTGTATATCCCATAAACTAGCACACTGACATCTAAAATAACTTGAGAAACTTCGGCATTTTGTAGTTATTTTGTATTTCACATAAAAAAATATATAGGGTATTAATATCCTATAGAATTAACATAGTTGGGAGTCCATCAGCACAAAAGTCGCTTATTTTTCATGGTCCATGGCATTTTTTAGTAGAAGTGTTTCAATACCATATTTAAATTGCCCAATACCAGTTGTATATGGTTTTGGCGGATGCCAAGCGCAAAACCCTCGGTGAAGGTCAAAGGTCTATTAAGTGCATATAGCATACATCAACTTGAAATTGCACCATATCTTGACCAATTCTACAGGTAGAATTGTCAAAATGGTATCAAAATGAAGCTAATGAATTGGTTCTTCATTTGCAATGATTTTATGCAAATTATGACATTTGCATATTCATGAATATTAATGAGGAAGTCAAAAAATGGTAAATTTTCGTTAAAAATCTACTAGCATAGTTGACAAATGTATGCTATATCTTCCTTATTTATATTATTTAAAGATCCAAATTGTACCAAAATCATGAGAAGACATAGGGCTTTCGTTAAATGTATATTTTTATAGATAAATGTAATTTAATTCCCTCGAGAATATACGCCAAAGTTGGGTGGGGGTAAATTTAAACAAGAACGTAAAAATCTCAATACAGTCATAATCAACATTAAACGCCCATTAAGCATATTCCTTATATCCAAATATGTTTTATTTGTGAAAATTGATTTTGACATACTTGAATATTATGCTAATTAACTCATTTGCATATTTATGAATATTGATAATGTATTCAACATGTATGACAAATAGCGTCTAAATAAGGATCTATATCTGAGTGATAAACAAGCAGTGCCTGTTAATGATTATACAAAATGAAATACATATGTCTCATTACACAATATATGTTTGTACATGACGTTTAGAACTGTATTATTTATTCTTATAATCATCGGCAAACCACAGTGGTTTCTACCGTTATTATACAAATTATACCAATTCCAATCAAAGAAAACATGTAGTGCCGTCAACGTAAAATGTCGCCTGGTATATTAACGTCTTAATAAATAAGTCGGTATGTGTTAACAAACTACCAGGTATACGTATTTTCTTTTAGTTGCATGTATAGAGTCGTATTGGAGAACAAGAAAACGTTATTCTTGGCCAATTGCAGTTCATTTCTTTCGTACCCTGACTTGTCCGTACTTTCATAATATTTATAAAGCCTTAGTTAATACAGTTTGTTGCTATTTTAATCAGAAGCAATGTGTAGTAAGTTATGGTGATTAGGACGGTATTGAATGCACATACGCGTAATTTCCTTTTTGAACGTTTCTATTGTGACTTTACAAATCATAAGCTTATCAATAAAGACTACACAACTTAGATTCAAACGCGGTAGAAAAAGTTGTCCGATGCGTCGAATTATATCTGGTCCTGATACTGGTATGCCCAGGCCACAATCAAACGATTACATCTTGCTAATGAGTAAAACCAAAGTCGATACTCGCCAAGTTACTTTTCTTAAATTTGCGAACAAGGTTAGAGACATTACTAAGAAAGAACGAGCTTGTTGTAAGAGAAAGCTACCACAATGTACAGAAGACAACGAAAAGATGCGAAGCATGCCAAATCAAAAGATGCGAGGGTAATTTTTATGCGTTGGGTGCTTCAAGCGAAGGATGTCTTATTTATTTATCATTCTGTTCTCTTCATTGATTCCGTTTTTCCTCAGGTTCGGCCCCTACTGTTCTTCGCCTTGCGGTTTTCAGTCTTGTTCGTGGTCTCTTAATGCCACGAGGTATCAATTGAGACGCTTGAAGCATATACATTTCCCACTGCGTATGTCTTTGTCTAGGGGATGAACTCCCAATAGAGATTCGGGAGACATCGTAAACAGGTTGCCCCGAGTCATGGTCTAGGGGAAGTATTGGGGAGGTCATCAGACAAGTTGTTACATCAGAAGGAATCCTGATGATCAAGGAGTATCGGGATGCATTGCAAAAACTCTCGATGTGCTCCAGACGTTATGCGTTCAGGGATGTACTTCCGATAGATTTAAGAGCTTAGCAGGCGTCTATGATCCCATTTATCTCAGAGAAGGCATCCGGTTTCTCGGGTAAGCTTCATGAACGTTTTGGGGAATCTTGAGACATCTTGTGAAAACTCGCGTACATGTACATACGTCAGGGAAATTCAATGCATGCATATTTTACCCGATGTATTCGGGCTGTCATGTCGGGAATAACCTGGGAAGGCATCCCGGAAACGCACCAGAGACTCGGGAATACCAGTAACCATGTAAACTTATGCGCTAGGCATCCCAGTGATAATTTGGGGACACATTCGCGGTCTCGGGATTGCAATTCTGAAGGGAAACTTCGGGAAAGTCATGAGACATTTTGGGTCATCGCGAGTAATCGGGGTGGGGTATCGGTAGACATCGGATGACTCCCGATGTGGTCCTGATGTGGTCATGATTTACTCCCGATGGAAATAATGGACTTCGGGAGGTGTTGGGCTCAGGTTCTGCAAGAAGATCAATGTTATCAAAAGACATAAACGAATAAGTAATTCCTTATCGCTGATAAGTTCGCATCGTGTACCGTAGCATAGCCCCGACATATGTTCTGGGGAATCGTCCCAGTTACCGGAAGCCTACGTCTGATAATAGTTGAATGAGACAGGTAGAATTTGTCAAGATAAAATATGTTAAAAATATTTGGGCCAAAATATTTTTCAGATTTGTCGAAGGTAGCCGTTGTGGAAACTTGACAGCTCATGAGTATCTTCATTTTAGCTTAACTTTGCTTGATAGATTCGCAGATTCGGAACTTAGGTGTTTGGTTGTACTATTTAGATTTTCCAAATTTGACGTAATCTATATAATGCTGACCAAAAAGGGTTCGCTATGTGTGTCTATTAAGTGTAATAATGCTGTCAACCTGATCAATGTCTTCAGCAAAGGTTTGAAGTATGACTTATGTGTCTTTGGTGTTGATTTGTAGTGAAACCTAGTTTGCATACTAGCTAAAGAAGAGTATGAAGGGTATTAAAATAATTATCGAATGGCATAATAGGGATTCTAATCGAGATGCCGAAGGCATCTCGATTAAAATCCAAGACGGCATTGTACGTGTTGCGAGTTTTTAACCCATCCGAAATTTGGTCACCCCTGTCCGATTGAGATTTGTGTGTACAGGAAGTGTTTTTTCGGGGTACTCTGAAGACGTGAATGGAATTGGCAAACTCATTAAAAAAATATTTTTGTTGTTAATAAATTATCTTTTATTTTCTAATGATGTTTAAAAATGTTCCTCGAGATAACCGAAGGCCCTAGCTTACACAACATTAAACGCGATAGGGGAGGTAAGAATGCTAGCGCGCGAGATAAAGGCGGTCGGTTAGCATTTAGACTGTCCCTCGCAAACGGAAGAAGTTGTTTCATTCGTCAAGTAAGTACAGCCTACAATCGTTAAAATAACTGCTTATACGATTAAAGTACTTGTTTTAAACAAGGAAAACTGTCTTTTATACACATAATTGGCGTAGGTAAACAAAGAAATCAACTTTCGATGCTAATTTGCATCATAAAGTTTGATAAACGAAGCGTATCCAAATTTGTTCGTACCCAAATTGTCAACAACAAACAATCAACCAACCAACCATTTATTGTGAATTAATTATCAACAATCATTCTGTGTTAGATGACCATGTTAATTGATCACAACTGTCTACTGCTGGTTTGTCAATACAGATCTCCGTGAAAAAATATGAGAATTGACCAAAATACAAACAATGTAACTTTTCATGAGTGCTTTTATGATTATTTATAAGAAAGTTTTTTTGGAAAAAAAAGACATAACAAGACCGAAGAAGTGACAGATGTCCCAAGACCCTTGAAAGAACCCTCAGATCCAGTTAAGGTCTGTGTTGGTTGACCCGCGTTTAACAAAGTTTCTGTCGTGTTGATCGGTATTCATCTGTCGCTCTGCTGTGACTGTCCATTACAGTATGTAGCTGCCATGTGACCTCCTGTGTGATGCCATCATAAGAGCTGTCATTGACCTAAGCGGTATCAACAATATTTTTAACCAATCGATTATCGATTCACATTTTAGAATATTCACCATATCGACATTACTGGTTAAAACCCGTTGTCTGGGATAACGGAATTAATTGAGCGTAATGTGCGAGATATTCTGAATGTACGTCAGGGGGGAAACTGATATAGCGTATAGAGCAACTAGGTACAAAATCGCGATTATTTTAGCCAAAAGATAAGAATTTGAATAAAGTCTTACTTGAACACATTGACAACATTATTTTACGACCTCGCTGACAATATTTTTGCCTCAATAATATGTTTAACTTGAAAAATGCATGTATTTTCTCACCATCGGTATCGAGCTTCGAAAGCGACAGTGTAGAATAAAATGCAATATTTCAAATATTGAACATTTTTTCAGATAATTCTTGCTAAAGTTTATAAAATTAAGATGTTTAATGATAATGTGCAATAATTGTTTTATATGTTTTTCATGTTTAAACGTTGAAAAAGAAAAAAATATACTCTCCTCCCACTATACCGCTTATTGCTCGCTAACCCCCTGACCGTGAAATTCCGGATCCAGAAAATTGGGTTTTAATTACCCAGTAATGTCGATATCGAGAACCGCTACCTGGGTAAATGAATGGAACCACCGAAAAATCCTTTTCCTGCACAAAACAGTCCCTCTGTTAAAATGTAAGTTCACAAATTGTAAAAATGGGTCAAGTCTAAACTCTAACCAAAGGTGCTATCTCAAAGCTGAATATATACCCAACATGTACAGTGTAGAATGGCTAATAAGGGATCATTGATTGAAAGGCCTTTTTCTTGTTCGTCTATTATAGGACTCCCAACATTTTGCTAAGAAGGAGTCCTGGGACTCCTACTTCAAAATCCTACCGAGAACCCTGTCTATATGTGTAACTGTATAACGATGTATCGCCGATGCTTGTCTTCCTATATATTGGAATCATCGATATGCCTTGGGTCGTATCAATGACAGCTCTAGTCGTCATTCAAGAAAACGCTAAAAACACACTGTTCTTAAAACCATATTCTGGCTCATTATCATTTTGATTCCTTAGGGGTCTCCTAAAAGGTAGTTCAGTTATAACTGCAGATACGGTTTGTCACTGACCATATCAACATTACAGGATAAAACCCGTTTTCCAGTATAACAGAAATAATTTAACAGCAATGTGCGAGAAATTCTGAATCTAATACTTTTTGACAGGGGGGTGGCTGCATTAAGCGAATAGAGCAACTAGGTACAATAATCGCGATTATTTTTGCAAAAAAAGGAAGATTATGTGAAGTCTATATAGTTACATTGTGACTCACTGAACTTATGTAATGCTTAACTTTTACTCCGGCACTTGGGGTAATGTGCGTGTGGACTGGCCGTATGGCTTACAAAGACGCATCGCCATCAACAGCCATTTCTCTGTAACTTGCATGTAGAATTTCATGGAACTTAATCAAAATAAATATGAACAACTATACAGTACTTTGAGGATGCCTGTCAGGTGTTTTTCCCTTGACAGTCATTTACCTTGATTTATTAAATATTTCTGTCTGTCCTTCCGTCTGCAGCCATTTTTCTACTAACTGGTACATTTTTAAGCAACTTAAAATAAAAAAGTCATGATGCCCGTCAATTTTGTTTACGTTGGTCAATTTTCCTTAAGAGTTATTACCCTTGATTTACAGTATAATTCACTCTGACCGTCCATTCGCATTCCTTTCTTTGTAACTAGCTTGTAGAATTTCATGAAACATAAAATGAATATGAGCACCCAATTACTGTGATGATGACTGTCAAGTTATCATTATTGGTAAATTTTCCTTAGAGTTATTGCCCTTGATTTGTTGAAAAATTTCATCCGCCAGTCCATTTGCATTTAGTTCTTTGTAATTAGCTGGAAGAATTTCATGTAACTTAAAATGAATATGAACACACATTCTTGAGTTGTCACCCTTGATTTATTGAAGAATTACATCCGCCCGTCCTTTCCTAGTCAGTTCTTTGTAACTAGCCGGTAAAATTACATGAAACTTTAAACGAAAATGAATGCTCACACTAAGATGATGCCAGTCAAGTTTTGTTATTGGACAATTTTCTTTAGAGTTATTGCCCTTGATTTAATGAATAATTCACTCTGCCCGTCCATTCACATTCATTTCTTTGTAAATAGCTGGCTTCTGGTATGATTTCATGAAACTTAAAATGAATAGGAACGCTCATACTGTGATGATGTCCGTCAAGTTTTTAGCTCACCTGAGCACTCGTGAACATGTTTTACCTAATCTACATGAAACTTGGTCACAATGTTTGTCGCTTTGCAATCTAGGTAAAGTGCGTAACTGGGTCATCTGGGGTCAAAAACTATGTCACATCAAATTAAAACCTTGTTTACGCTCTAGTAGTGATGGGACATCGGTTGCAAATCATAATCGATCATCAGCTAGAATCGACTGGCACTTCCAATGCGATTTTCCCGATTAATAATCGGCAGAACAGGGACTGAATATGCAGTGTACTAATGCATGTTTTCCTACTTCCCAAGTCGCGAAAAAAGGTGACAAAGGGAAAAACAATGATTTTCGGTAGACGTTTTACTATCTGAGTTTGAACAAATTCTTTGAATTGGTTCTAACAGGCATCCAATTGGTTCAAACTTCCATGCTTTGAAATTTTCCTAGCAATTTTTGATTAAATAAGTCTTGTTTTACATTTTGTTATATTTATCCGATGATCGATTATGGATGAATGACATCGATCATCGGAATCGGCTGACTTCTGCACACCACTAATCGATGTTATCCGATAATCGGTACATCACTACGCTCTAGAGGTCACATTTTTTATGTTATATTAATGACACTTGGCCACAATGTGTAGCTTTATGAAATCTAGGTATCTGGGTCTCCTGGCGTCAAAAAATAGGTCACAAGGTCACATCAAAGAAAAACCTTGTTAGCACTCTAGAGGTCACATTTTTACCTAATCTATATGAAACTTGGACACACTGTTTGTCGCTTTGAAATCTAAGTCAAGTGTTACTGGGTCATCTTGGGTAAAAAACTAGGTCACATCAATTTTAAACCTTGTTTACGCTCTAGAGGTCACATTTTTTATGTTATATTAATGACACTTGGCCACAATGTGTAGCTTTATGAAATCTAGGTCTAGTTTGTAACTAGGTCATCTGGGGTCAAAAACTAGGTCACCAGGTCACTGAATCTGCCTAAACTGCTGGTCATATGGTGAGCGCTTTAGAGCCAATGGTCCTCTTGTTGTATTAGTCAATTTTCCTTGAGTTATTAAAATTCGATCTGAATTTCATGAAATGTAGAATAAATACAAACTGTATGAACAACCATACTGTGAAGATGCCCCTCACTAATAACTGTAATGAGTTATTTTGATAAAGTATCAATGGATGATTGAATCCCCTTTAGGCAATGCCTTAGTTCATATTATAGATGTATATAGAATCACCATCTGGGACATTCAAATCTGTATGAAAGTTGTGCCATCAAAGAAAACCAAATTACTGTGTACAGTACATATAATTCTCAGAACATGCCCCCAAACGACTATCGTATCATTGTGTGGTTCCACTCTTTGACGGGATGTGAAACTATTCTTCTGCTTGAAAAGAAATGATCTTCTGTTGGATATTAGAAGAGACGTACATTCAGATGAGACAGATAGTTGTACAAACATGTTAATGACTCCTTTTTGTTAAAGCTCTATAAAACAAGGCTTGAAATACTTCCGCCACGAAGTTAAAAAAGAAGGGGGCTGCTTTCAGCAGTTCAGCTGTTCAGCCATCCTTTGACATTTTAACCCATTGGACTATCTAAGGAACCCTGCGTTCGAGTTTCCCTGGGGAGACTACTTCTCTCCTGGTGAGTGTGCAGCCAACATCTATCTGCGGCGCCAAGAACTATCGAACGTGTACAGACATCGCTCCAACAGGCACCAATTCACACCTTGGTTGAGTGGAGCATATGTGTTATTCTTGCTCAGAGGAATTTGAGCAGTGGTCGAGACGGGGATTGAACCCGGGACCTTTCGACCCGAAGAGCGCCTTCCTACCTCTAGGTCACTGCTCCCCCAGTGATGCGAAGTGATGCGCTCGAACTGCACACCGCAAGAGCAAACTTCCAACCAGGCACTTGTATACGGATACAAGCCGATGCATCCATAATGAATACAGAAATCAAGACGTGATCAACTAATTCTTCATACTGCTTGCATCGAACTGAGAAGGTGTTTGTAAATTCACGTGCAAATATATCCACAGCAAATGTTCACAATCAATCACAAACTAAACAGCGACATTGTAACTTGTCTTATTTGTACATATATACACTGTTATTTCATGCATGATTTGTGGCATTTTCTGTATAGATTCATAGTAAAATTGCCAAGAACGTTATTGTCTTTAGCACTTAAGGGGGTGTATGCACCTTGTGTTTAATGATCAAAGCTCCCACGGACGGGCATTGGTTCCTGCTGTTTCTCGGTACTATGTAGACGTTATAACATGAAAAGCATGCTTTTACTCTATATTCATTCTAATTTAAACAAGACATGAATTAAAATATCAATCTGGTGCTGTATGGAAATATATTATTATGTTACAGTATTCATGCTTTAAAATGAACCATTCCCCACCTTTTTTGAGCTTATACAAAGGAACAAGTTAAAGTGTATGAACAATTTGCAATATCATTTTGATTATCATCATCTTTTTATATTCCTATAGCATAATTTGAACCTAATTTTATGTTTGTTCTTATTTACCATACTAAACTCGAAAGTACTATTTGCAGCTCACGTGTATGCCTACGTGTAGGTAGCTCATTCCTCCTTAAACGAAGTTGACTTATTTTAAATGAATTGGTACATTTCAAAACCAATATAATAGTTGTTACTTGTAATCCCATTTACATCAATGCAAACATAATAGTACTTATTTATAATACTTTTGACGCTATTATGTTAGTTTGGGTTCATGTGTCATTTTACCCCCACCCACTTTAAGCAAACGTGTGCCATTAAATCAATGAGAAGGTAAGTGACAAGTTAACATATCAAAAGCTTAGTATCTCACCATTAAATAAGAATCATTTAGGCTTTCAAATAGCAAAAATGACGACATTATAACAAATATATGGTTCATACACGTCGAATTTTTATGAAAAATATTGCTAATTTTAGGCGTTCTCATCAATATTCATGAGTAAACAAATGCATGAATTTATAAAAAGTTATTTTTATTAGTAGCCCAGTGCATTAGCTTCATTTTGATACCATTTGTAAAAAGTTTCACCGAAAACTGACAGAGATATAATGATATTTCGAGTGAGATATATAAAAAATACACTCATTTGACCTTTGACATAATTCTGAGAAAACGAGGCAAAATCACGGATGGCATCCGGCCGTTTCAGATTACACACATATCAAAGATAACATATAGCATGGATGCCACATTCTTCTCTCCGATGCCATGGCTCGTCATATTTTCTCAGTATTGACTCCCGACTACACTACTATTACTTAATTGCCTAAAATTTGTTTGCATTTGATGAAAACGAATCGTTAACCGAACCAAATACCTCACTGTTGTTTACGATGTAGTTTGTTGAGGTTACACTTTAATCACGAGCGAATTACATAATTCACAAAGCATGTTGGAAGGAAACTTGCCGCTTTATTTTCAAGAAACAAATACTCAGTGGGCGACACCGAGCGTGGATAAAATTGCTTTTTTGCACCAAATCTTTCATAAAGCAACTGTCAGTGGCTTTCTATTACATCAATACTTGGTCAGGTTGGAAAATCACGGAAAATATTTTTTTAGCCCAATCTGTGTGGCAGCACCTTTAATGTTTTTGTTTTTCCTACGCACTGTAAATGTCTAATGGTTTTTGATGGTTGATAATAATGTCGCTTTTACAGTACCTGGTTAAGCAGACGAAGTTTACACTGTTTAGTTTCATAACGTTCATATTACAGTTTAGCAACAAACTCCTGTTATAATGTGTTTACAACATTTTGCCTTGATAAATAGTATTGATCGACGTTTCATCTATTAAATTTACCTCAGATCTTCGGCTAAATATTTTGCGTCTTTCGTTAGAACAACCCTTTTCCAAGCGGTGTTGTTTACACATTTCGCGCCGAGATTCGAGACCATATTGTTTCGTCCCCTCTATTAATCGTTCTCGCTATTCGTACCCGAGTTATGGAATTTTGACTAAGTGTAGTTTTTAGTTGTTTTTTTCTCTCGACAATTTATCCCCTATCCAATTACTTATATTCTTTTTGTTTACTGTCGTTAAACATTATTTATGAGCGCTTCGAGTGCGGGACGCCCAGGTTCGATCCGGGGTCACTTCATGCTAAAAACGAAATGGTATTAGTATTTCCCTTGCAAGATGTTCAGCATAATAAGCGAAAGGTGGCTACTCTTCTCTTACGTATTGTATTATATATTGTGACGATGGATAAATTCGGGCATGATGTGTCGAGAATGGTTAACATTTGTTCAAGGTTGTACCAACTTGTTTCATAATCAACCTAAAACCAAGAAGTTCATGCATCAGCTATCTTATGTACTATTGTTTTTAAACATGTCGCACATTAAATGACATTCCAGGAATTATAGCTTTCCAGTTGTCGGGCTTCCCCGGAACGGTATGTACAATGTATGTGTAGTAATTAACAAAATCATCTGACAGTGAAGCTGCTTATAAAAGTAAACTGAGTCCATTTCCTCTGACTTCTAAATTATTAACATGACCAGGGGCGTAGCCAAGCTTGAATGGATGTTACGCACAAAAGCCTTGAAGTGGGTGATAGGGATGATGAGTGCCTCGTGTTCGTTGAGATTAGGGATTAGGCCTACATAATAACCGTGTGGCTACAAATATTGTATCGTAGTGGGGTGGATTTGGGAGGGGTGTTCCCTCCCGTAGAAGATTTTTTCAAGTTTTGAATAAAAATGGTGAAATTTCGTGTTAACAAATCGAACTTCGGGATATAAAGTACAACCGCCCGAGATTTTGACTTTAATGTCATTGTTTGGCTGTATTAATGCTTTTACTTTTGAAATTGATGTTACGCACGTGCGTACGTGCGTATGGCTAGCTACGCCCGTGATGACATTACCTGCTTGACGGTCGGTGGAATTCATATTGACGTGATATGATATTTAATATTGAGTCCACGGCGAAAACATAAGGCATACGGTACGATTTGTCTTCTTCGATATGCGCATCCTTTATTTATTTAAAATGCGTAGGTATTGCCTTGCATAATTGTTTTGTGGAATATATCAATGTAAATCATTATATACATTTGTACGTTCATTCAATGTTAATTACATCGAAGTTTTATGTTAACTGATCCACTATAATCTTTGCAATAATCATACCGACCAATTCAATAATAAAGCACAGATTGTGTGTACAGTGTAATATCCTACCATTTATTGTAACGGTCACACACGCAGGAAAGTCGAGGACGAGTTACCCATGTGAATACCAAATCTCCACTCGACCTACACTAACTCGACCGTCACTCCAGCTACACTTGAGGCTACCTTAGGTTAGTGTAAGTCGAGTTGGAGTGGAGGACCGACATGTGAATATGAGCCTTAGTCTTTTTAATACTTTTACTCAGCTAAAACTAGGTAGTTCAGCCCACCGTTATAGTTGAAACTAGTTCATTGAATTTTTAATGGCGGATTGCCTAAATGGGTTCGTTAGATGAAATTAAGGGGGACCACTCCTGACGATTTTGCGTCGTCTGCGCATCATTTCGCGCTGGTTTACGGATGTTGCGACGATTCTGAGAACGATTTTTACGCTGCCTGACTGCGTGTTTTCCTTTAAATATATCTTAAATTGAATTGTTCGAGCGAGGTTCGTCAATTGCAAGGGAAATAACCGCTGTGGAAGTTTGATTCGTTATTTTTTTATATTTACGACACCGGACCGCTTTACGACACGTAAACATTTTCACGAAAATGAAACCAATGACCGTGATAAAAAGCTGTTTTAAATCAACTGTGTGCGCGAATAGACTCGGTAATATTGTCGTAGTACATTTGAGCAACTAATACATGACCAGGTCCGATTGTTTAACGTACATCATGGCAGAAGACACGAAACTCGGGTCGTCTGGGACGACTCTCACAGTCACAGATCTGACCTTCAAGTCATGAAGTTGTGTCAACATTATTCAAATTCGACAATTCAGATCGTCATTGATCATGAGTATAAAGTCAATTTGGTTACGTGTGTGTTTCCTAATACTGCCTTAAAACATGTTCTATCCTTACTGGTAGGCCACATGCTTGATCTAGATAATGGGACTCTGTGTAGAATCTAGCCCAGTGTAGCCACAAATAACCTGGTTGGTGTACCCAATGTTTAGGCTTAGTGTACATGCTGGGTGCAGATCGATTATCATCATAAGTCCTGGACAAAGGGTGACAGGCTACCGTCCACTTTTGTACGATGACTCGCTGGTCAACATCAGGAGCCCTTTGCCTTACCAAACTGCCACCGAGCGCTGGATAGTGGTATGCTAGAAAACAGCTTGCTTCAGAAAAGCATAACATAGCAAAAAAAAATATGCTACTGGCCTGATTAGCCAAAATGTATGCTGGCCGATCCATCAGTCTGCGATTGAAACAAGAATCAATGTATGATATTTTCATAATAACATAAATTTATGGAATAAAATATGTAGCGCCTATACATGCGCAACTATCTCCTATATAAGTATAACCAGTTATTCTCAAGTTGGGTGGAAAACATGGAAAAGTGTTCCTAAAAGTTTTAGTGGCCCACCTAGTATTCAAACCTTGGACCTCCACATCATTATTCAGTATTTGGTAGTGTCTAGAGCTTAATAACTTACTAAGTTTGCTTGACTTCCATAGGTCACGCATTCAGAATATATTCAAATTATTATTATAAATTACCTATAAAAGTATAATACCGAAATGTCTATATATCTACAGGGGTTCCATTTGACTCAGGAGTAGAGGTTTTGACCCTTGAAATTACCAAAAAGCCACATTTTGACCCTGAAGATTTTGGTTTAAACCGTCCTTAAGCTTTTCTCTTAAAATCATGGTTATTTTGTCTATGAAATATGGTAAAATTTAGTCAAACGTATCAAAATGACCCTTCAGATTCAGAAGCTAGTGGAACCCCTGGATCTATATAGTGATTTTTTTATTTCATTGTTAGAACTTTGTATCAGTATAGAATTATAAAAAGGTGTGACCTATTGTAACTATTGTCTGAGATACATTTGGATTTCTAATTTCAGATTATGCTGGACCAGTGTAAAAGCAGACATTAAACAATAAAAACACAGTCTGAAAGAACGTCTACCATACTATTTGTACTATTATGAAAATGTCAAGGCATGGTTGCATTCAGTCTGGCTATAGTACCTGCAAACAGGGTAATAATTTTTAAACTTTGCTGTACATAATATGTAAAATCTTGTTTATGATCCGGTTTATCCATTTTTCGGTTATATGCGACGGCTCTCTTAAAAAGTCTGGTTTCCTGGATGGTATTCTTACTTGTTCTAAATTACCCTTTCACAAGGATCCAACAACTTCTCCACATGTGGAGGAAAAATCAAATTTACCTACATGTTCTAACAATATAATCTGGATGCAAATAAACTGATATTTTTATGAAATATTCTTCGTTGTATTTCCTAGAAACAGTATGTGCTTTTGAAATGCATTGTCATGGGTAAAAGTTGTCAGTATAAATATAGATTACAGTATTTTGAGAAACAATTGCATTATGTAATTTACATGAAAAACATCTATGAACAATCTTCAGTATTTGAGATTATTTTTTCAGTATTTTGAACAATTTTAATTTTCACCCATGGATAGTGTTATACATAATTCATCCAAGACCTGTGAACAAATACCTACACGTTTGTAGTTATATATGACAGCAGTTGATGTAACTGGTTTTACAGGAATCAAACATGCAATGCCCCGCCAACATTCTATCCTGATACATAACTAGACAAGTTGATCTGAACCACACTAAGTTGTTTCTGTATGACAATGCACACTCTGTCTCAATCATAGTCTCTTGCCATTGTTGAATGATCAGTTCTATGAGTTTCATGAAGTAGTATGACACAGTTCTCAAATTACAGTATACATGTAATTATTAACACAATGTCAAAATTTGGTGGATATGCACCATGATAAGACCTTGTGTTGCGCCTCAAACTTCAGTCAAAGGTCAAGGATGGAGATCAAATGCTAAAAAATGCACATTATACTTAGTCTGTACATTAATTTCCTCTTATATATTTCATACAGACTCTAGTATACATGTTAATAAGTGAATTTATAATAAATGTGATGCATAAACACAATTCCAAAGACATAAACACCAATATCTACATGTCATAGGGACCACTGCCTTGTTTTCCTTATTTCTGGAGAATCATTGCAATGGCAACAGTTTCAAATAAAAAAAGTGTATCGTACTTTGTTGTGAGCTGAATCAAGTAGTTTTAAAGATTCCTAGCAATTTATGACCAAACAACAGCTTTATTATGTGAGAAGTTGTAATGACCCATTTGTGTTGAAAAAGGTGGGTGGGGTAATTTGACGTGGTTTTAAGCCAATTTGGTGTATTCTGAACGTAATAAATGAACCAATTCATTCAATAACAATGCCAAATAAATGGTATCGTATGTACAGTGGCGATCCAGTTGATTAAACATCATATGTTGATTTAAAATTAATTTATTTAACAAATATTTGGATTTTGCCTGTTTCAAACTGGGTAAGGTTAGACATTTCGTGTTATAACTCTCTTAAATGCACATAAGCATATGTTTTTGATGTTTTCTATTCAAACACAATATATTTTTCCTTCATTTTACCATTGTCACAAAAAATCGTAGTTATTATTTCAACATGAATTTTTAGGTTTCAATATTGAATTAAACTTCATTTTGGCGCCATTTTTAAAAGAATTTATATGTCCTTGAAACTCCCATAAAACTAACATTCTGGTCGTATTTTACTTTTAATCTTTTTATCATTTGTATTGTTAGTATATTGATTACTGCCTAGATTCTGATGTACTTTTGGTTCATATTTATTTAATTACCGGCCATTTCTTAACCCCTACCCCCTTTTCAATAGCTTTAGATACTAAAATGGCCGTTTTGAGGTGTGTTATTTCGATTTGATATCACAAAAAAGTAAGTCATTAACCTATGTTTTTCTATTCAAAAACGAACTTCGCATAGGTTGAACTTGGCAAAAAACATGGTTTCAAAAAATCGCAGTTATTTTGATTTCAGGAGTGGGCCCCCTTAAATGAGTCAGCTGTCCTCGATATTTCTGAAAACTTTTCACAATATTCACACTTGTTAATCCACTACCATATAAGGTATTTTTTAATAGATTACTAAGATTTGCGTTATCTCCCAAGTAAAAGTACTTTAGAACTTTGATTGTTTCATGGAATTCTGGAATTTGGTCTGGACCCATGTAATGCCAGTATATGCATTTGAGCCGTTCTCCAGGAATACCGGGCTTAGTGAAATTATATAGAAACTATGTAATAATGTTCAGAAAAACCTTTTAAATGACAAAAAAGTCATGTTCTCTGATTTAATTTCAAGTTCTTGGATGATAAAGTACTACATCTTAGATTTATATTTTCTCATGAATTATGTTAAAATATCTTCCGTCGTTGCTATGGTGACCAATTTCTGAAGAGTACCAATTGTGAGAAAACGAGGGGTTAGTGGTTAAATACAGTAGCTCATTGCTATAAAAGCAGAAATTCCTGAGTTTGATATGTTTTATTAAATTGAGAATATAATTCTAAAATATGATGCCATTTGGTAAAGTTTACGTCAAGGACTAATCAAATACTGGAACTGTGAAGTTTTGTTATGTAACGTCAAATAACGTTTGAATGACGTTTGCGACGTCACTCACAAATTTCGCGTGAGTGGTTAGTTTTAAAGGTCCGTATCTTTGTAATTTGATGTTATATTTTGCTCAAATTTTCAGAAACTGTTCATAAAAGTCTTGTCTTTCTAATGCTGTAATATCATGATTTTCATAATTTTGTCGCTAAGCCCGGTTTTCCTGGAGAACGGCTCATTTTCTGGCCATCAAGTGGTCTTAATATTAGAATTGAGAGTTTGTGAAGCTTGTAAGACAAAATAAATAACCAACCAATAAATGTCGTAAAAGGACTTTTATCACATAACCTGCGGTCTAGGAGTGCCATAAAGCCGTGCCGTAAATATCGTTCGGCACTCCCAGACTGTGCAATAAATATGTTAATGAGCTTGACGTGACGTTAGCCAATCCATGCATTGATCCGTCAATGACGTCAGGATAATATCAAAGTCGCCATGACGTCGCGCTAATTGTACCGCTGAATTTTGGCTGAAACTTATGCAGCGTACATCATCCTTTTGAACAATAATGAGCGTTTTCTAAGGTTATGTGATAAATAGAATCTTACATTCGTGCTCATTACATACGAGTTTTATTAAACTCGTCGACAAAAACGATATGACACTCGGCAAAGCCTCGTGCCATATCATTTTGTCCACACGTTTAATAAAACTCGTATGTAATGAGCACTCATGCAAGATCCTCTATTTATTAAAGCCGTAAACATAATAACACAATGTAATATTATAATAACACATTGTAAAATTCATATAGTATATACAACCCACTTATAGGTTAGAAAGTAACAAATACAGAGTATCTAAAAACGACTACTCTTAAGGACGTTTGATACAGTTGTTTATGCGCATTATTTCTGCGCATATACCTTAAACGGGAATAGAAGCCGCGTTTGGAACTGGATTTTCATGAAAATTGGGCAAAATGTTTGTCTTGATACTATCTAGGGTTAGTATAAATATGGATATTTTGGGGTAAAAATATAATTTCACTGAGCAAATAATATGAAAACACTCTGCGTGAAATAGCGGTTACATTTTCATTCATTTTTTGTGAAACTAGAAATTATTACTTGGGTTACCGGTGCCAATATATAATGAGTGTTTGTATTGCCCGGGACTACACAGATCCCCTTTTACTGATATATAGGGAATGAATTAATGATCTCTTGACTAGAAGATTATTCAAGTGAGGGATTCAGGGCCCATCTGTGCCCCCTTGCTATATGGAATGCGACATCACTGGCAAATTGGGAAAAAGGGGAGATAATTCAGTCATAATAGCACAAAGTGTAGCGTGAAAACCTATGTTTTATTTTAATTTTTAGATAAAGTACACTTTAATTAACATCCTTAGCCAAGAATAAATTATGACAATACTAGAAATTATGAGAAAAACATATATGCAAAATTTACTAATTTGGCCTTTTTTGCGCCATTTTACCGCCATTATACCGCAATTTTCATTGCAAAGAGACCCAATTACGTCGTAACTGCAGCTAAAATAATTCTTGTTACTCGCCAATTTCTTCTAAGTTTATATCTACTATACTTTCATGTACATAATATGCAAATGTGAGTACTCCTTTGGTATTAGAACATTTTTTACCCGCAGATATTGCTCCGTTTTTACGCAATTTCACTAAGGATTTTATGATATAGGGGGACAATAATGATGTCATAACGCGAAAAGTAGTACCGTGACCTATCTTTTTTATTTAATTTTTGGATTGAGTACACTTTGTTCAACAAAATTAGCAATAACAATTATATTGGTCATCGAGGTCGTTTTTGAGCTACGCCCGATTTTGTGTATTTTATTTTATTTTTTAGCAGGTATTTTTCGGGTATTTTGACAATTCTTTTTTTGTCAAAAATTAGTGAATTTTCTCATCAATACCAAAAGCGTATAGGAATGGTTGAATAATATGTATTTGTTCATACAAACCCATGGAAATGATTTTAACAAGAAAAAATATCGACTTTTATGCAAAAATTAATACATTGCGAAATTTCAGAAACTGTGGTCATTTTCTTGAAAAGTGATGTTGCAAAAGGGCCCATGACCCCTTAAATAGTACCGCGACATACCCTTTTTATTTCACATATTGTTTCAGTATATATTAAACTATAATTGTGCTTATAATAACCCTATCAAACGTCCTTAATGTAGCCCCAATCATATGTTTTGTCTTATCGGAGTACTAAATCAAAGCACTGAGAGTGCTGATGGGAGGCGAACTAAAGCTTAAACGGACTTTACACATTTAACGTTTGTTTTCTTACTGCCGATCTTGTCTTGTCAAAATAGGCATACTATTATGTGACTATTGAGGCATGTTGGGTATCTAAATAATTGTATACAGGGGCATATTAATTTATATGTAATACGTGTATTTAATGCGTATATCGAAAGTGGCTTTAAAATAATACTACCCGCCTAC
Organism: Spisula solida; assembly: GCA_947247005.1. NCBI lineage: Eukaryota > Metazoa > Mollusca > Bivalvia > Venerida > Mactridae > Spisula > Spisula solida. The sequence goes on along the minus strand of OX365947.1, from coordinate 50,532,202 downwards.
TTATCAGATTCTAAAGCACCGTCTTGTAATCACTTCCCTTACAGCGTGAGACATCTCTAGAAAGCGGCTAGTATAGCCACACCATATGATTGCATAATAATACTTTGCAGACGAGATACGATTTATTGATAAAACCAACACGTGACCCTGTTCTGAAGTTTCTAAAAATAGCTATACAGCCGGGACATTTGATGGACAGGTCATTTTCATATTACGAAACAACGAGTTCGATATCGCCTCGGCGGAGTGATTATCTGCAAAAATATCGATTTAACGAACAGTTTCACAATAATTGTTGATCTTAGAATAAACAAATGTTGCTGATTGAATTTTATCAGTTTAAAAATTTGGAGAAACATATGTAGCAGTATTTGGAATGTTGACAGTTTCCGGAACTACTTGACTGCGGATTCACATAGCAGCCTAAAGGTGGTCCAGGTTGCATTAAGAAATGGGCAATGGTATAGAGAGGCTAACGCCTCCCAAAAATCCCCAGCGGGTACTAAAAACTTATATTAAAGCCATAAACATAATACCACAATATAATTTTATAATAACAACACACATTGTACAATATATGATGAATCAAAACAATAAAAAAGATATCTAACAATACAAAGACATGGTATAGATAAACCATGTTTTTTGAGCCGTGACTAATTTATGCAGCAAAGTTTATTCACCCTAAAAGGGTATGTATATATAAGCAATACCAACATAATTTGAATAAGGTGTTTCATAAAGTATCTGAATACGTGGCCTAATGGATAAAGCGATGTTCTATAAGACTTACTTTTCTAGGTTCGATCCTTGGTAGAGTCGCTTTTTATAAAAAAAATTCAAATCCCTTGTTCAAGTAATATTACACAAGAAAGTTATGCATTTCCAGGAATTTATTTAATAATGAGTCTTTATTAGTCAAAATTAAGTGTCCTTAGTCATAGTAATCGCGTGTAATTATATACTTTTGGCTGCGACTAGTAAAATTACTGGTGAAGATGCTCGTATGATAAAAATATTTAACATGGTTCAAATTTACAGAAATTCGCCAAGGAGTTTATATATAAAATATTCTATGTGTATTGAACTTGTATTGCCAGCAGGACACAAACACTGGCGTTAGATATTGCAATAAGCTGTCTTTAAGCACTCACTATCTATTCAAATGCATCACCTGACTCGGGGACAGACACACCTGACGGGTCGCCAACCAATACACCAAGTCGAAAATCTTTGACACAAGTTTAAGTATTGGATCCAGTAAAAGGTGAATTAATACTGGGTCCGTGGAAAGAAATAAAAACAGAGAAACATGAAAACCCATTGCATGCAGATTAAAAAGTCATAATAATAAAATGACTTTTAAACAATGTCTTCATGTTCTCGATGAAAAAGAAACCAAAAAAATGTAGTTGAGAAAAAAGTGCAGTTATCAAGACTTGAACCTGCATGTCTTAGGCTGAAAATCAAGCTCTCTACCGATTGAGCCAGCGATACTGACAATGTGATGTCATACAAATATATATATCAATGCATTTTAAATGCATCACAACCAGTATATTCACACACCATGACTAAAAAGTGTAATTCCCCGTCATGGCTCAAAACTCGTGGTTGATCTATATAGTCCGAATAATCAGGTATGTCACTTGTAACATACAAACATTGCAATATCATAACAGTTTTAAACATTTTGATTGGAGAAAAATGCAGTGAAAACCAATATTAATGGATTATTTAGGTGGGTCACTTGTTTAAATTGTGTACATAAACATTGAAATTCCTCTTATTAAAGTCTTATTTTAATAGATATTATGTGTATTAGTATGTAGCTTATTGAATAAGGTATGGGTTTTCACTGCTCTTTTCTCCAATCAAAATGTTTAAAACATTATAATACAAGTGTATACAGACCTAATTAAACGGACTGTATAAGTGCAATGCGATAAATTGCAGTACAAAAACAAACACAATATTGCCTATATTTTTGTTATGGATTAAAATCAAGGACCGTAACACTTACCAATGAAAGCATTCAAACATTTGGCACAACATATAAAGTTTTCATGCTCCTTAATATTCAGAAACGATAAATAGAGCGGATTTTGTGTTTGTTTTTTATTGCAATTTATCGCGCTAGAGTTATACCTCATACACTCAGCTACATACTAATACAATAATACTTTAATAAGAGAAATTGCAATGTGTATGTACACAATGTTATGTAATCAAGCGACCGATCAAAATAATCCATTTATATCAGTGATTGTGGTGGAGAAATGAGAGGAGACGATAAAACAACAATTTAGAGTTGACGAAACGAAAATAGCATGGTTTCGTTATAAATACTTAAAGATTGCAGAGGATATACTGGGGTGATGGGGGTCCCTGAAAATATTTAGTGTATAGCTTATTTATGGGCACCAAAAATTAAATTGGTATTTTAAAAACTTAATTCTGTATTTATTTTGTAAAAAGAAGGTGTTTATTATTTTGAGTATAGGATAGAACATGAGTAGGTGTTGTATATGGGATTTATAACTCCCATACCAACACCTACGAGCCGTTCTATCTGACTTAGACTATAGATAAATAATCTTTGTTTATCAGGTACACTTTGCCTATAAATCGACCAGTACATAGGGTATGGTAAACCATTTAAGTACTGGTGTAATATGTTAAGTGTTGCATGATGCATATATTGATCTAAGTGGCAAAATTAAGCTATTTACAGTAAAACCTCAATAATGAAACTCCTTCTTGGGACTGTAAAAAACTTATCTCAATAATGTTGAGTGATTGCATCATTCTATAAAAGAGCAAACAGATGAAAACGGAACGAAAAATGGTTAATTCTGAGCCAATCTTGTTAAAGAGGTGGTCTTCATAGGTGCAATTTCACTGTAAATTTGAGGTTGAATAATGTGCAAGTCATTGAACAGAAAGTAGTGGTCTTTATTTTAAGGTGGTCTTGAAGGTGAGGTCTTCATTTGTAAATAATGGGTTGTGATAGTATGAAAGTCATTTACATCAATCACCAGACACCATTGGAACCCCTACAATTTGTTTTAATCGTTTAGTTGGTTTAAGTTCTACTCTGTGAAAATGATGTCTTAGAAGAAAGGGGTAATCTGCACGTAATTATTGAAGACACAATAGTACAGAACAACCTCTGTAGAGTGAGACGCTTTGTGGGCTGCAAATATTGGTCATTGTTCAGAAGTTGTTGCCCTACAGAATTTACAAAAGTATATACATGTAATAACGTTTTGTTATACAGAGGTTGTTGCACTACATATGTCCCCTAGGGAGGTCGTACTGTAGTCAAAGAAGCTACCACGGCATTCACCCTCTACTGATAATGTTGTAAGCACATAGAAGAGATGTTGACAATACCTTCATTGGTTAATTATCTATCAAAAGTGTTGTCTCAGATTATGACAGTAATAATGAACAAATGTAGAAAGGTTTGATATACATGTACATGTATTCTTATAAGTCCAATTAGTTACTTGTTTAAAATATAATATTGTTATAATAAAGACTAAACTAAGCTTGGTATCAAAACTGTTTGGCATCCACACTTTCTGTGCTAAATGCATGTATACATTATTATAGCTATGCTCAATTATTTTGCTTGGCCTACTATAGTATATAGCAATCTATTGTTATATATACCACAGCAAAGGAAAATGATATATGAATCTAACAATGAAATATGAATCTAACAATACAGTAAGTAGTGTGTAACTAAGTTTAGGTATAAACTAGGAAGTAACGAGGATTGACACGTAGATCAAAACAGTTTAACCAAATATATGTTCAGCATAAAACGTGAAATACTTGTAGAAGCATACAATATTACCTGGACTATTAATGTGAACCTTACATAAATCAATGAATGTATTGATCCCATGCTGTTCGAAATAGTAACATGTAAGTAAGTGTATTTCTTACTAGCATACGATTTAAAAGTACTAATTCAAAACGTTATGTACTCACGACTTTAAAGGCGGGGCACGGTGGCTAGAAACTAGCGAGGCGTCTTTGATGTGCCCAATGCACATTTTATACGGCGTAAAGCATTCGATATATGCGTTTATTAAATTTGAGTAATTGATACAGCGGACTTTTCAGGCGTTGCAGAGAATAATTTGCTTATTATAACTATTGTCAAACTCGCGAACATTGAAATCGCTTAGTATTCGAAATGTTCGGTGACATTGAACTGTGTCACCGTTGACAAGGGCGGTGTGGCAGTTTTTTATGTTGAAATTCGTCATATTTTATGGTATTCAAACTATCTGTACGAGATTCGACGCACAAATCATAAATGGAATACGACGACAAAAGAGACGTGCGAATTGCACTTTTGCGGATACATGCACATGTTCGAATAGGTTTTTTAACTTTTTTTTATTAATTATTCGTATATGATAGGCTACTTATAGAAATTAAGAATGTTAGCATATCACATAATTTTAAATTGTACTTTTCATCGTGCTGTATGCCACGTCATCTGCTATAAAATGATACAATGCAACATGAAGACTTATTTTTAAAGTAATCGATGAGATCAAACGACAAAACTGTTTTTCATTAATTGTCATGTGAAAGATCTTGAGTTTACTTATTATACTGCTTGCATACAATTATATTGATGGGCAGATGGGTATTTGTTCCAACAGTAGATCTAGGTCAAATATTATGCGTGAAGTACAATGTGAACACTGTTCAGTGGACACTTGCAACATCAGAATAAAAGTTACTACCGTCAACGTATGATAATAGTAAATACTGCATTGACATCAGCTGGGTCTTCCTGAACTGAAGAGCTGATCATTGTCTTGACTTATAGGACTACCCTAGACAAAACCCTAAAGTAATGGAACCTCTGATTTACCAGTACTTTTAACTTGACGGACTTCTGCTTGTTTTAATTTGTACAACTGAACTTATAATTCGGACAAGTCTATTTTGTCTTGGTCAGTTTTCCTGGACAACTCTATCTAGAAACATTTTGTAGAGCCTTTACATTACCGGTATACTTACATGGTCCTACTAGTATTTGTTACAATGTTGTTATCAACTAAATCACTTTACGTCAATTTGGAGTGCTGTAATGAGAGCATTCGTGCGTTTTAGATTGAGGTAAAAGAATGCATTATATCCATAAATAATGCATTATTTCCCTTAAGTATCACTTCCAAATTGCTCTATGCTTAGCATACGTATACAATAGACAGGTGTATGGATAGTATTTCAAATTCGTATAGTGTTCTCTTTGATAACAATGCATGTGTTGTAATAATGCATGAACTTTTACATTCAATACCGATAGTACTATTATTTGATCAGGTTATGTAGCTAGTTATTGATTGCCGAATCGCGTTTAAAGTAACTAAAGTGTTTGCAAACACAGCGTTTTAGGTTATGTACTGACTGCCTATGCTCAAAATCAACTAAGAACATGGAGGCGGTTAAGAAATGTTCCACAATTGGACCCTTCCACAATTTACCGGACTATTACATGGTCAGAAATCATCAACATTATATAAAAAAAAAAAAATAGTCCGTTTGCGGCGAAAAAAATCGTCTAAAATGAAAATTTCTCAGTATTCACTGCACCTACAAGCATGAGATGTTGCACGAGTAAATGAAATGTATCTAACTATTATACAATTAAATCTAAGCAACATCGGACATGTGTGAAAAAAGTTTTGTTCATAAGTTCTACGTAAAATATTTGTAGTTTACAATGAAACTTCATGTTAGAAGACTCGATACACACAACAGCCAATTTTATGGTCACGGGACACGTCTAACGGTAGATTTACGTATTTGTAACCTATTTAATATAGCATATACGAGGCCCGTCTGTACATCTGTACTGTCCATGTGTATCATATTTTCGGGCAGCCTCCTTCTGGAACTAGAAAACACGGATTTTACAGCGTCTTTGACGATTTTGACTGCTTAATATTAGGCATTCTTCAAACGTGTTCATGAATATCGATTTCAGACTTATCCTAAAGGTTTGGGTAGATGTATATTACTCATTTATTTAGGACTGATTCAGTCATAAGATTACATGTCATTGCGCACATAAACATTACAATGCTTTTATTGAGTTCTTAATTTAACATTATTATATACGTGTATGTCCATGTGTAAGTATATACATATCTTATGTAGCTTAGTGAATAAGGGTTTGGTTTTCACTGCTTTTCCGTGATATGACATGTTTTATACATTATACAATGTATGTATACCACAAGCGACATACCTAAATAAATCGACTGATATGGGCCTCATAAATTTCGCTTTCATCACAGCAATGTTAATTACGCTGATCACGGATTATAACAGTTAATAAAATGACAGTTAATCATCAATAGAATACCAGATATCCTCCCTGCGTTAAAGTGTTCAAATGCAAGTAATATCAATATACAATTAAGAATAAACTTGTTTAAATAAGTAATTAAAAATTATGAAATTTAAAATGGGAGTAGGTAAACTGTAATTATGATTCTACGTAATTTTTTATCAACATCTGATGAATAGATTTTAAACCATTCAAAATTTAGACGATTTTTTTCGCAAACGGGCTATACATGTTTGACAGTTTTCCTTGCCATACACTTTGGTGACCTTCTCTCAGCATGAGTACATTTTTTTGTTAGGAGTATTAATAACTTACAGATTAAAACTCCTTGTACACCTGCTTTACATAATCCTAATGTGAAAAGCTTTCTGTAAAAACTGTTCTTGTGAAAAGTTGTTGAGTGTTCCAGTACAGTGGTAACCTCCCTCCATCTCGACATTACCTTGTAGATGTTAATAGTTAAGAATTCGACCATTATTAGTAAAACTGGTTAAATGGCCCAAAAGGCATCAAATCTACGTTGTAATGTCGGGAAAGTATAGAATGAATCTACATTGTAGGGTCAGAATACGCCTGTACGGAGTAGCCGGTGGGTGACAATTGGAAATGATGTCATCCACCAGCATGCGTATCAATTAGGTTCATGCGTCTAGTGTGGTGTGCTAAGTGTTGTGTGCTTGTCACGTTTCGCTTTTAGCTGCTGCGGCTGGATAGCCCTGTGCGAAAAGGGAGCCGAGTGTGTAATCCTCCCCAGCCAGTACATAGCCTCTCCATGGACAATTCTATGTAGTGCCTCCTCGTGGCGACGCACAAAAACTGGGTATTCTGCGGCCAAAGGCTGAACTAAAAGGGTCTCGGAGGAGTCATGCCCCTAGACATGCGGTATTCAAGGCCCACCGGTGTGTGGACATATCCTGATACCCATGAACAGGTCCCCAACTATTGTTAAATAGCTAGGGTTGGAATCCCTTTCAAGTTCCCCCTGTGTTTTCAGGGAAGGTGTATACACCATAAACTAAGGGTGAGGTAACCCCGACAGAAAAACCCAGAAAGCTGAAGTCAGATGTACCAGGCCAGTTTGTCGTTCTCTAACAAACCATGGTACTATGCATATTCACAATGTCTATGAAATCATCTAGATCGAATCGTAATGGCGCTGAATCTTTGAAGTCCCACCAGGGAGAAGCAGCATCGGGCTCTGAGACTCGACAGAGTCCACCCATCACTACTGGAGGACAACCACTTCGATCTTAAGCCAGGAGGCGATGTGGCATAATGACCGGTCACAAGAACACACAGAAGAAGCCAAAGCATTATGTTTTTAACTTCAATAAGAAGACTGAATTAGAAAACATCCTGTATGAGAAAGACATCCAGATCTGCTGCATTCAAGGAACTCACCTCACGAAGTCCAAATCTTTCAAGGTTATTAATGTTATCAATGCTTCCGCAGCGACAGGATAGAAAGAACGAATGGAGGAATAATTACACTGGTTAGAAACAATATTGGAGCTACGCAAACCAGCGTCCACATGGATGACTTCGAAAACCATGTTTTGAGCCTTAGATTAAGCGATAAGGTGATGGATGTTGTCAACCTTTACCCCCAAACGACAAACCGCTATCCCTGGAATCCATTCCTGTTAAAGACACCAACTTCCTTATCATAGGCGACTTTAACCCACTCTCAATGCTGGGGATATGACCACATAGATCGACTTAGAGAAGAGGTTGAAACCTGGCAAGACGAACACAATCTCTTACTGATATATGACCCTGGCGATTAACCAATATTATATTCTAGACGCTGGCATACCACCTCTACTCCAGACATTGGCTTCTGAACAGAAGACATACACAGTCATGTCACTAGAAAAGTAGGTGAACAACTTGGGTGCAGTGATCATCGCCCTGTTTACCTCACGTTGCAGTACAATGCTAGACAAGAGCCAAGCTTCTCTCGATGTAATTACAAGAAGGCAAAATGAAACAACTACAAGAAACTTACTGATAACATCTGCAGGAATATACGAATAGACGGCAGAGATATCAAGTCATACTGGAATGACGACTTGGATGATCTCCAGACTCAGCTATCAGAAGCCAGACGAGAGGCCGAAACACACCCATCACAAGAAAACAACATCAAGCTGAAACAAACAAGTGCCAAATTCCTGAGAACCAAGATCCAGACGAGACGTGAAAGGTGGAGAGAAAAGACTTCATCTCTTAACCTGGAAAAGGATGGTACAAAGCTTTGGAAGCTCACCAAACAGCTGAACGATGAAAGCGGAAGCAACAGGGACACAACAACCTTGGTAGAGAATAAAACGATGTTGGTAGGAAAACAGGCAGCAAATATTTCGCTAAAAACCATGAAGATGTAAGTAACATCCGAATCAGCAGACAATGTCAGAGAGAAGCGAGAAGAGAAGAAAAAGAGAGGAGAGGCAATAGTACCAAGGAGGAAGTAATGGAAAAAGATATCACACTGAATGAGCTCAAGGCCGAGAAGTCTCCTGGTCAAGATATCATCACAATTGAGATGCTGATTCATCTTGGCTTGTTCGCAACGAACACGCTCCTGAAGATATACCACCTCAGCTGGAGAGAAGGAACACTTCCACAAATTTGAAAAGAGGTGACCATGATAAATCAGCGAATGAAGAGATATATAGAGACCAACCAATTACTGGCAAACCAAAAAGCTGGTTTCAGACAATTTCGTTCCACTGAAGATCAGACGACATACCTAGCCCAGGAGATAGAAGATGCATTCCAAGAGTAAAAAGTCATTTTAGTCACTTGAATTTATCTCAAGAGAGCTTTTGACAAAGTGTGGACTGATGGCCTATTAATAAAACTGCTACGGAATGGGATAGGGGGTCCCATGTACAAGTGGCAAAGTCGTATTTATCTCAAAGAAGAGCTGGTGTAAGTGTGGATGGGAACAAAAGTCGTAAGTTCCTGCAACGTCACGGTGTTCCTCAAGGTGGAGTATTGTCACCTACTCTATTTCTCCTGGTTTCCGACCTACCTAAGGGGGTCAAGGCAGCCCTTTATGCCGACGACGTTGTGCTCTGGTGTTCAGAAGAGCATGCAACAACTGCCACTTAACGGAAAGAGGTATGCTGTTCCATAATTTCATTGCTACACAGAAAAACGTTTTTTTTTACCATAACTAGTATTTATCCTCGTAAGTATTATATCTCTATGAGTGGTGGGTCTCAATGTGTATGAAGTATTGTTAGCAAAATGTAAGCATGAAGAAGTGAGACCATGTAAACATTTGTATATGATGATTGCAGTAAGGTATTTACATCGGTTTTCAAATGGTAACCATTATAATTCTTGAAACAGTTCAATGGAAGGAGTGCGATTAGGTTTCCTAAGTATTATTTTTGCAAAGCGTTTTTGTAGACTTCTTATTTTGGAGATATTTGTTTTTCTACATGTGCTCCAGATAACACAACAGTAACCTATAGTTTATAATATGTAGGAATTAAAATAAAGATGTTTCAAGTCCTTAGTTAGGTTGTTGTTTATTCGTTTGGGCAGCATAATGTTTTATTTCAATTTATTGCATTCATATTTATCTTAAATTATGATCAATATTGACGCCAAAACGTTTATGAGTTTCGACTTGCTCCAGTCGTGTATTGATAACCTGGATATTTAATTGGTCTAAATGTTTTAATTTATTTGTTGAACCGATTACCATGCATTTCGACTTGATGGGATATATGTTGTTTGCTTTACACCAGTGAGCCACCGTATTAGTGTCCTCCTATAATTGAGATTGTAGACATCTTAGGTTGTTATCATTAGCATACAAGGTAGAATCATCAGCGTATAAATCAATAGACGAATGACGAAGGCCGAAACAAATGTCATTTATGTATATAAGGAAAACAGTTGACCTAATAAGACCCCTGTGGAACACCACAAGACACATATTGAGATGAGGACTGAATGATTTCCGATCTTACATACTGTTTCCTGTTAAATAATTAAGATTTTATTAGCATTAGGCTTGAGTCCGAGAAATGATAAAGATGCAATCTAAGCAGGAGAATTTCGTGATCAACGAGATCGAACGACCTCCTAAGATCTAAGGATACTGAACCAATAATATTGCCTGAATAAATCTTTTCGACCAATCATTTATCAGTCTGAGAAGAGCTGTTTGACACGGGTGGTGTTCGCGAAACTCAAATTGGTGAACATGAAGAAGTTGCCAATGTTCTAAGAAGTGTTTTAAATGATTTGCAATATGTCTCTCGAATATCTTTGAGATAGTAGGATGAATCGGAATTGGCCTGTAATTGTTAGGATCATCTACTTCAGCTCTTTTGTGTATGGGAATAACGTAAGCTCTCATTAGAGCTTCCGGAAATATACCTGTCGATATTCTGTTGTTTATTATGGAGGTTATTGGTATAATAATATGTTCTCCACAAGATTTGAGTATTTTGGGGTTGATGGCCTCAAGCCCCGGTGCTTTGTTTATGTCAAGATCGATAATTATATTCCTTACTTCAAATGTTGATAAATATTTGATATTAAAGAATGATGCTCCTAGTTTTATGTCAAGTGATTATTTTAAATTTCAGTTAACTGAAGGATTATTTATATTGCGTATTATTGGCGAGTTTTGAAACATTATGTAATAGATACAGTACTAGTTATTCGTCAAAGGTGTCTTCTTACAAGGGTTATTGTACAGTTTTGTGAGGACAAAGAACATAATTGTCCGAGGCGAAGCCGAGGATAATTTGTTGTTTGTCCTCACAAAACTGTACAATAACCCTTGTAAGAAGACACTTTTGACAAATAACTAGTACTATATCTGACTTATACTCCGACAAAAACAAAACAACCACCAGAGTGACAATGATTATCAAAATCTATTCTGGCACAATTCAAAAACAGAAGATGATTTGCATTTTAGAAAAAGTAATTCTAATGCTCAAAATAAGCTTGGCCTAATGATCCTTAGGGATTATCTAACTGTCTATTCTTACAGTGCTGAGCATTTATTAGCTTGTGAATATGTATTGAGTAAACATTAAGTGTGCCAATGTGTTACTACACCACATAAAATAATACACAGCTATAGGGTTCCACATTGGTGACTGATGATACAGGCTTGATTCACAAAGGTACATATCTGTGCATATTATTTGTCTTTTATTTTGTATTTAAACATAGACAATCCATGAAAATATTTTCAAACAGGTTCACATAAAAAAGCTTCTAATAAATTGTTAACTGTTTTGTGAATGTTAAGGCATTATGATGTGATCCTTAACGAAATGACATATTTTCACATGGATATATTTACTGATCTTATAAATACTGTAGCGCACAGACAATCCAATGTTGTATTGAAGTGATACTTAATGGCATCAGCAATGCTCATGAAAAAAATGGAAAAAAGTTACAGCCACTTATCAGTTGATGTACTCGTATATAATTTAGGTTTCTTGCAATTGATTGCCAGTTTCCACAATATATGTTTCAAGCTTGCTTACAAAAGGATTGTAGTTCTGTTTCAATTGCTATCGATAATTAAGAGCAGTTCTCTGAGAAAACCAAATTTTTAAAGAAGGGCTGCGGCACGCATAGTCACCGATTTTCCTGAAACTTTCAGGACTTTGTCGTATTCATGCACATACAAAGTATTGAGGTTAATTTTATTCCTAACACTTCCGGTTACCATGGTAACGGATGTTGAAGTTTTTAGTCAAAATCGGGTAAATTGAGGTAGATAATTTTCCGTAAAACACCAGTTTTGTACTAACCCTGCTGGAAAACTGAAAATATACAGTAAAATGTAGTTTGCATTATTGAATAAATATATTATCAGGTTAACATAATGAAGTATAGTCAAAATTTTACGTTGACTAAATACTGTCAAATGGTTGTTACAAAAGTAGGCATTTTTGCTGAATTTAACTTTTTTGAAAAATGTTAAAAATGGCAATTTTTAAAGTAATATCTTTTTTTAACGCAGCAAAACTAGGCACAGAAGTGCATATTTTCTGAAAGACCAAACCTGCGTTTATCATATTATGAAATAAAATCGCTGGGCACTCCGGAAACTTTTTTTTAAGGAAACATCAAAAATGACCCAAAATCTGTACTGTGTAAATTCTTGATTTTCTCTCTTTCTAAGACACAATGCTATTATTTTTCAAATGTCGTATTAACATGCGTTTTGGCATGATCAAAACGTTCTATGTTCGCAGTATTTAATTTTAAGTTCAATTTAATTGCAAAAAATACTTTCAGAGCTGTTGCCATGGCAACCATTTCGAAAAAATACCAAAATATGTTTGTTTTTTCGCTCTGAGTTGTCAAATGTGCTGGAAAACATTCTAGTACCAATACTTATTTTTCTTTATGGCAAAATACTACATATTCTTATTGATTTGTATCATTTATTAGGTTCATAATTTCTTCATAGAATATACGCTTTATTAGGCCTCTACCTTCTGTCAGTCCATCCGTCAAAAATCTGGATCCTGACATTACTCGAACAGTTTCCAAGCTAGGTTATGAAACTTGGTATGTAGGTGAGGGCCAATAAGGATATTATGCACATCTAATTGATTTTTACTTTGCTGCTAATTCTGGTTGCTATGGATACGAAAACAGTGAAAATACTTCAAAATCTGGGAACCTGCTATAACGCATACAGTTTCCAAGCTAGGTTTATGAAACTTGGTATATGGAAAGGAGTCTATAAGAATATCATGTACACTTAAATATTTTTTATTCTGACAAAAAATGTGGTTGCTATGGATACTGAAATAGTTACATGACTATCTTTGTATAATCCAAACATTAGCAATGCTAGGGTGACCATTTATGGTAACTGTGTGCATTATGTGTGGTCAATGTTGAGATGGTGTCTATTAATTAATATTTGATACCTCCTTTTAAGGTACTAGATGTCCTTATGGTTAGAATTTACTGAATAAACAAGAGATTCATCACAATCTAATATAATTGCCTTTATCAAGCATCATTCTAAAATCTAATGTTTACTTTTAGTGCCAAAGACATAATTCACAGCAGAAACCCTGGCAACCATTTGTGAAAAATGCCAAACATGTGTAGTTGTATCTATCTGAAAGCCATTTTAGCTGCAGAATTACTATCATGATCATACTTATGCAGTCAAATGGTTTAAATGTAGTAGATTCCCATTTTCATTGATGAAAAAGTTTCCCATTGTCCACATTAGCTATATTAATTTAGCTTTATCCATTCAGCTTCTCAAGGAGATGCATTTTTATTATATAATCCTAATGCTATTACATGTTATACTGATCAATGGTATATTAAAGAAATAAAATAGTCATAATAAAAAAAAATACAACAGAAACAGAATTTTTTTTTATGAGAATAATTTCACCCAGTACACCTACATGAAATAATAAATGCGAAATTAGAAATGCCACACATGAGACGGTGAAGAATAATACCCCAACAGCACAGCCTTGTTACAGAACCACATTTTCATGTAAGCTTAACAACTAAGTACAACTGGAACCATGCTGCTTAATTATCACATAAACCACTGTCCCCACTTTTGAACTTGAGCAGCATATTCACATAAACTACGGTAGCCTATAAGGCAAGTTTCATCACAATTTCTCATTCCTAACTAAATTTATTGTCTCGAAAAAGTTTTTCTGTTTTCAGTATGTGACCTTGACTGTGACCTTGACCCCATCATCCCCACTTTCCAACTTGAGCGGCATATTTACGTAAACTACCAATACAGCAAGTTTCATCACAATATCTCATTCTTAACTTAAGTAATCATCTGGAAACTAAAAAGGGACTGACCGGCAGACAGACGGACAAGTTTGAACACTTGTACTCCCAAACTTTGTTGGGTAGGGGTTACCGGTATAATTATTTGTCAATGCAAGTCATGCAATGGTGAAGTTGTTTGATAGGATATACAATGTACATGTATAAACTGAACTGTAAAATATTGCATCTGAGCATTAGGGTATAGCTGGAACGAATTAACATGGACCTCAACCTTTAATCATGAATATATTTACAAGCTTATTGCACAGAATATACATGTATCAATGTCCGCAGAGATTTAGATTAGTGATTATAGTAGGCATTCATAATGTTCTCTGCATATTAAACATCAGACAAAATTAAATTGTAGACAAGAAATAAACTAAAAAATCTTGCTGATAGAGGGGTTGAGGACTAAATCAATTTGTTTGTACTATAGTTCATTAAAATGGTCTATATAAAACCTTTGTTTAAACCAAAATCATTTATGTGACAGTTTTGAACCAATTCTGTTTCTCAAACAAATTATCAAAATCCAGCTGAGACTTGTGCTAAAAAATTTAGTCAGTTTTAATCATCTTATTACAAGTTTCACTCAGATATAAACTGTTCATTAAGGTAATTCTAAACACTATGTAAAATAACGGATGAACTTTTTCTGGTGAAATTCAGTCACTAGTTCTTGTATAGATATGTAGTATGCACTAGAATGGTGATCAAGTGTCCATGATCCATGTAGCCAAGAAGATATATCAAACTGAAAATCTGTTTTCGTGTATGATTTGGAAGCCTTGAAGTCTGGAAAACAAAAAAGGAAAGGAAATTTAAACCTTGATAAAATAGAAACATACAATTCAAACTTACCTTTCCAAACAATGATTAATTAAAAGTCATGGTATTTTCAGGGAGGTCATAATTATAGCCACCACAGTTACTGAGTTAGACATGTATTATTTCTCATATTATACATCTCATTAAAATTAAGAAGTCCCATGTTTGTCAATGAGTTTGTTCCAAAGAAGCATAGGACATCATAGTTTTACCAGGTGAATTTAAAACTAAAAACCAACAATGTTACAGTAACTTGAAAGGTTCAAAATGTTTATTGAAGAAGAATGATAACAATCTTAGTCATGAATCTTTTTACAAAAGTGCTGTTCATTTCAATTTATAAATCCCAATTTTAGAAAGAAACACATTTTATATGCAGACTTCTAACATGGATTCTAAACTAAGTTTAGTATTAATTTATATTATACTAATGTACCTGTATTCTGTCACAGAACATTTTCAAGTGCTAGTCTAGTCTCCTCAATCATAATCAGATACATATACTTTGTAGTTCCAATTTCTGAAAATGAAAGTAAACAGACTCTTCAAGGATGTATGTTTAGATGAAATACACAGAATAACAATAAATCATGAAAAGAACATCAGAACAGTTATAAACAGACCATAGCATAAGTGATTTTAAAATATTGCAGCTGACATTACAAATGGTTGTTGGTGTTCCTTAGCAATATGTAATTATAACTTCAGCATAATACTTGACCAATACTTATCTGTGTTCTAGTTGTTTGAACAGGACCAAACCATTCAATGAGATAGAGTGTACATATATAGACTAGTATGTATACAGTTGAACCTCTATCAGTAGCCACTTGTATTAAACAGTCACCCACTTTAAACAGTCAAACATAATTATTGGATTTTTTTTTATCATAAACAAATAATTATGGCTGGGATGTTTTGTTTCAAATTATATTCATATACTAATGCAGACTTATTAATAGTATGGCATATATGATTTGCATAATTATTTAAACACATCATAAACAAAGGGCACTTACCAGATAGATTGATCTGTTTGATGTATTTCACATCAGCATATTTCAGCACACAGGTTGGGAACTATAAACTGAAAGAAAGGAAACTCCATTGTATTTGTCAGGTAAAATTATGCTTGTATTCCTGATAATATTCATGGTTCCAATGTTGCAAACATATGAAGCAAACACTTAGTGCAGAGCATACTTTTAATGTAAATATTATAAGTACTAGCCTATTAATAGCGAAGCCGGGTACGTGTAAACAGAGCTTTTCACAAGCCCCGGCGGTCAGCGATTTCAATGACTCCTTAGGGATTCACCACCGGCTCTTTTTCTCAAACTGAACCAGTTTGAACAAGTTCAATGTTTAAAATAAGAAGAAATTAATGATGGAATGACATGTAAATAAACAAACAAATATTCATATGAAGTTTGATGACAATAGCACAATTACTTTTTAAGTAGCAGATGACATAAAAAAAATTTCTTCAGATTTCAAGGGCAACAACTTTGCCAATATTATTGGTCAAATCCGGATAAAATGTATAGCTACACAACAACACATGCTGAGTAATATTGATCAATATCTATGCAGTTCAATGACTGTAGCAATTACATTTCAAGTAACAGACAGCACAATATTTTGTGATGGTAGGACAATTAAATCCATACACACATTATTTGGTGGGGGATGGGATAAAACTTTATGCCAATGAACCCTTAAAGTATGGTATGAAAGATATTTATAGTTTAAGGGGTTTAAGTGACAACAAAAACTATTCTTGTATATGTGCAGACAAATAGAAAGATTTACCTGAACACTTCCATTGGCATTGCAATATCCCAACTTCCAACTGAGGCAAGTCTTGAACTATCATGCCAGTTTCAGTGCAGCTGTACCAAGAACCCGCCTTATATCTCTTCTTCTGTTCATTTTGTAGTTTAAGATGGTCAACCAAAACTTATTAACACTTTGGACCGTTACAATTAGATAAAACACAAGTTCGTTCATTTATGTCTCTGACACCTACACTGTTTTCAGTCGTCTGTCAAAAAATCCGTCCCAGAAATGGCCCTTTCTCAGTGAAAATCACAGTACTATACAATATAACATCTGCAACAGTTATTCTCTGATGGTTCCTGTCTTAATCTTGATCAAAACAGATTGCTGTCACCCTATTAATACTGTAAATCCAAAGAATAGTTTGGCTTTATGAACCAAAAGTCTAATGTCCGCCATTTTGAATTGAAGGGTTATTTTTGCAAGGGAGAGCACTCAGGACATCAATTTAGGCAAGAGACCACCAAATTACAGCAAATTTCTCAAAATTGTCAATTTTCTGGCTGGAGTTGTAGATTTGTTTTTAGAGTGCCCACAAATGTTTTTCTTTATACTCGTAGACTGACTCTATGCTCATTCACCTATATTAATGGCTATATTAAGTAATGCTGCGATAATTGTATATATGCAGGTAAAAAAGACCACAAAATCATGTTTTTTGCCTCAAAACCTTGAGTTTAACAGGCTATAAAAAAATTACTGAAGTATATATTTGTTTTCTTTTGCTATCAGTTGTTAGGTAATTTATTTCAATTTATGATTATAACTTCAAATATTTGTTGTTGTAGCAATTGTTGGAAAAATAATTAATATTTCGAGAACAGGTCTGTTTTTCACGTTTTTTCACATTTTCCCAACTTTAAGACCGGTTGCTATGGAAACGGAGAGGAATTTCAAGAAACGGA
Organism: Spisula solida; assembly: GCA_947247005.1. Lineage (NCBI taxonomy): Eukaryota > Metazoa > Mollusca > Bivalvia > Venerida > Mactridae > Spisula > Spisula solida. Next base: position 50,514,409 of record OX365947.1, on the reverse strand, counting down.
AAAAAATTGAAATTAAAATATGGGGTCGGTCTACACAACTAACACATTTTTATCAAAATCTGAGAGATTGCATGGCCAAAAAAATTTGGTGCTCTCAGAGAACTGCTCTTAATACTGTAAAATCATTCAATTTAGAGGAATTTTACTCTGGGGATTATAAAAAAATAAGCCATTGTTGTATAGTTGTTGGGATGTAGATAAATTGTGAGGATTGAATTTTATTTTATAGTTCAACCAAGACATTGAATAAAATTTAACGCCACAAACTTGATGTTTTTTACAGTAATGCAGCATATTAATCCATGCTGTGTGTTTATACACTTTCCTAGCTCCATGTTTTATGCTTTAGGCAATCAGTTACTATGTCGTTTATTTAACTGTTACACAGATTTGTCATAGTTTCCATCTAATTGACCATTTATGGCAATTATTTTCTGAGTGAAACAGTTTTCTTATAGCTCACAAAAGTGTCCGCTTACGAAAATAATGTACACTTTTTGACTGGAATCAGTGGGCGTGTCGGAGTATAAACTTATGATAGTCGTCCCGAATCACAAGATCTATTGTGCGACAATTAACATTTCCAATATTTGCAATATATTATATGATAGTCGTCAAAACACAACATTTATAGTTTACCCTACTTTTTTGTCCAATCAAAAGCTTGGCATTTTCCATTTTTTTGCAATTGGCACTCTATCTATTAGGTGGTTCATGAAGTAAATCCATTTATTTGGACAATTTTGCTGTTTGCAATACTAAAAACTAGACCTACCTACCCTCTCAATTTAACAGTGATTCTTTCAGCAATTATCAGCTAATATATCTTGTCTGAGTTATATCGCATTAATCCATATTAATAAACATGCTATTGTTTGCAAACAAAAGCATTTGAAAGGCCTCCAAAACAAGTGGGCGTGTAAACTATAAGTCGGTTATAGATCAACGTTACAGAGGTCAAAGTCAAAATGCGTGGAGAGGTCGAGGAGGCAGAAGAGGTTCGAGCCGGGGTTTGGAATGTGAATGGCTGGACTTCCAATTCTAATAGTGACATTTTATCTGAAACAACAGTGTATTAATTTTTTAGACTTTGATATAATAGGTTTTTGGGAATCTCACTTAACTTATGATAATATTATTGATTTATCAGGTTTTATCTGGTTTGGTAATAACAGGAAAGCATTGCATGTAAATGCTAGAACTGGATCAGGGGGTCGATTTTTAGTCAGATCAGGTTTGGCTGATATATATGATATAAAGGTGTTTGATAATAATTATGATGTAATTGTATGGCTTGAATTTGTTGATAAGTTGACTGGATTATGTTTTTATTGTTGTGTATGTTATTTACATCCGAGTAAAGGCCTACAGATACCTTCTCTTATATATGTTTAATTATACTAATTAGCATTATATAATAATTATGTAGACTTTTTTAGTAGTCACATGTCCTGTATTCATTTAGATCTCAAATTCCTTTTTAACATGTAGATCTTCTTCTTTTCGTTCACTGTCTACACTACCACCCCGGTCATAGCGATAGTCATCCTTCTTGTCATGGAGCTTCTTGTCTAGGGTGGTTGAAACTGGTCATAACGTTTTCTTGATGGTTCATACAGGTGGTATGAGCTCAGTTGTCTGGTCTGTCACACCACATGAGCACTTTGGTGTTTCAGACAGCTTCAGTTTTTCGTACATATGGGCATTGAGCCTGTTATGTCCTGTGCGAAGTCTGAAAATAACCACTTGCTCCCATTGTTCAAGTAGATTGTAGTCATCTGTTGGTGACTGTGCTTTTGCAAGTGTCTTTATCATGGTGAGCTTTTCTTTATGCGAGATGTTATTCCGCGATTGGTTGCCTTGTGCTCCTTGTTTTGCCAGTCTTTCTGCTGTCTCATTTCCCGGGACACCACAGTGTGCGGGTATCCATTGAAAACACACTCTTTGTTTCTTGCCAAGTATGTGTAGTTCCCTGGCAAGTGAAGGGAGTTTGGCACTTGTAAGAGCATCATGGACTGATAAACTTGTTGACAGTTCTCATCTGACTCCCCAATAGAACATGTAGGTAATGTCAATGTGTCTTAATTAATTGTATATTCTCTTCTTATTTCTTACCGAAAACACCTCCGTTAATCAGACTACATATGATCTGATCAAATGTAGATACGAGGGGTGTTCCATATGTATTGTCACTTGGGTCACAAATCAAAAATATTCGTTGATATCTTTAAATCTTTATACATTTCTAGAACCATCAAGATTTCCGCGATATTTCATGAAAAAATCAATAAAATTTAATTACCGGAATGTTGTTTCTGTTGTCTTTTCAAAGGACTAGTAATAGACACTGCGACTTTGTTCGAATAACTGTCGATTAAAACTTCCTTTCGGGAAATATTCTTATTCCACAACTATCATACCGTAAATATTGTAAATTCCTTCGATAAAAACATGATTTGCTGTACTTGATTGCCATTTCAAAAAAGCATGCTACTTTTCAATGAAAATTTTCGATTAGTTTAATTGATTGGAATTTGACATATCATACAGGTATGTAAGCCATTGACTTTCAATATTGATTTTTGGGAAGAATTTGCGATCAAAGTACAATTGATATGAAGTCATCGGTGCGTGAAACAACAAGCATCATTTTGTCTAAATTAGAGTGATCTCCCTTGTTTTGACCGTCTTACTCGTAGACAAAAAATAATTTCATTTTGATTTAAAGTTCTAATGGAAGTATAAGGGTCCAGTTATCGTATCTTATGTTGCAGTTTAAAGAATACTGATATTTACTTTTCTAAACAACTACTGAAAAGATGACACAAATTTAGCCTAAAATTAACATAAGGCCAGTGTACTCGAGCATACTCTCTTCTAAGTTCAATAAATTACTTAATTGTTGACGAAAGGCTATGTAATTTTCCAGATATAGAATAGAAACATGCACCTTTTAGACAGTCATCGTAGAATCCTTCTAAATAATGCCATAGAAAAATGCAAAGGACAGTGACAATACATATGGAACACTCCTCGTATGTCTTCTTACACTGATTTTTCATTAGTGCGAAAGCACCATATTTACAAAATTCAGTTTAATGCAGCTTTTAAGGACAGATATAGAAGGTGTTTTGGATTTAAACTATATGATTAAATCAAACTGTGATAATATGAAAGATATGTGATAAATGCTACTGTCTCTTATTATTCTGTATAGAATGGCAATGTATGTATAACTGTACTGATTTATATGACGTTTTACATTGATTGTATATGTACATTGATGTGACATTAGTAAAGAATAAAATTAACATATTAGCTTATAAACAAATAAAGTGCAGCGGTCGCTGTGCTCTCTTGCACTAATTAGTTTACAAATTATAATGTATGATCTATAAGCTATACCTATTGTGCATACCATAAAGATTTCCAATATATCTAGTATTTTGCACTTATTCTTCTAAACCCTCGAAATGCTATTGTGCGCCCACGATAACAAGAAGTGTGGTAAAGTTTGGTACAATCCTCATAGGTGGATTAATCAGGTGTGCACGATTTATTAGTGAGGATTTAGTACAAAACTGACCATATCTTTAGTAATTTGTAAAATCAAATTTTCAACATTTTGTAAACATCACATTATCCTGCGCGCACTAGAGTCAAATTTGTCTTGAACATGACTATTTTCGGTACACGTAGGTTCAATGGTATATTCAGTGAAATTACTACAGTGCATAATAATATACACTGTAGTAATTGAACTCATTCCTTTGAAAATTAAGTCATACCTCATCAATTATCATTGTATTTAGCCACACCGCTTCAGTTAACATCAATGTAAATTGCCGCAGCTATGACATAAGGCACACATTACACGTGTTAGAATGCAAATAGATCTTAGTTTTGCCTGATTAAAAACTATGCATGTGAACGACAAATCGTGATTTAAGCCGGGTTTAAGCGTATTATTTCGCCCCGAAAAACTGTTTCAATGAAGCCGGAAAGAAACGCCCTTTTTAATAAAAACGCATAGCTTTTTAAGAACAAAAACGACTTCCAGGCCATACAAGGATGCAATTGCATATTTTCAAGCCCATTTGAAAGATTTGAGGTTGGATGAAATGGTGCTTACGTTTTTAGTCAGACAAAACAATAGTGTTACTCAAAAAGACTTCTATGCGTTTCTGGTAAACATGTAAACCTAAATTCGTGTAATTCAAGATAAGTCGCGTTACTGGAACAATACTAAAATCGAGGAAACAAAGTCAATTTATACCTAAAATGCCATTTTATGCGGGTACATGCGTCAATATACCGCGCCGAAAGACGACAACATGCAATACAGAGTGAAGCGAAATATAATTATTCGGCGCGGGTTAGCTTTACAGACCGAATAAATACGAGCCGAAAACGCGCCTGTTTTACGCTTCATGGAAACGGGGCCGGTGCATCACGCAAATCTAAGATCTATTTCCTAAATATCTGACGTCGCATAACGACACATTCATTTGGACGTCATGTGCGTTATTTAGTGTGTACAGAATTGTATAAACAACGAATATGTTACTTAAAGAACATACCGTCGTATTGAATTAGTCAATTGTACTGGCTTTCTTCTATGGAGCTGGTCAAATTTCATCTTTGAACTTGCATTTTTTCAGCTTATTGATGTCCGAACTATTGTATTACTGCAATTAATAAAAAACAAAGTGCATTTTTTATACATTAATATACGATAGCTTTGCATTTTACAAATATTTATGCAGAGTAAATTAATTACAATACTTTTCCTGCCATTGCCACATGATCATGGTGTGTACTTAGAACATTTGACTAGTGAGTTCTTATTTTAGAGATGTTTGTCTTTTTCGGTTGATATCGGTGGCTATCTACTTAGATCAATTATCTGTGTATAAAACTATAGATACAGTTTAGAAATGGCCATCCTTGTTAATTACTTTCAGATCTGGGAAGAAGGTCCAGAACCGTGGGACACACAGCTCAACACATTTATTTTTGTGCAAACAGATAATAGACAATCGGACAGGGGAGGCAGCACTAAACTTAACCATCCGAGCAAAACCGCCATACTTGTTTTCTTTCGTTAGAAACAGGAAGAGAGTGACAATGTTCGGAGTTTTAAAGTTAATCGGAATCGTAGCCGTACTGTGTATGCCAACAGGTAATATTTGCAATAACTTTGTCCAATATGATTTAAGAAATGGTTTTAAATATGTACAGGTGTATAGATAAAAGACGGGTAGTCCCCGTGTATACTACAGCGCGTTCTTTTACATTGCATTTGTGGTTTCGGTGAGATCTTTGTTTATCAAAAAATGGATCTTGTACACTATATCCAATTCACACGTTCACTGCCAATTTCGACTTTAGTCGAAAATAGCATACGGTATGATTTAACTAAACTTACTGGAAAATTGAGTTACATTTGTTTAGTTTCAGTTCAAAATAATTTTCATTTTTATAAAAACAGTCAAATTTAAAGGGTTTGTTTGGTGTAAAATAAACTTATTTGAATGAAATTTGTTTTATTTATTAGACCTAGATATCAAGAGCCAGTGTTGATAATTTCAACTAAATTGGCCAAGAAATGAAGATCTTATAGCTAGTTTTACTTGGGGGATTTCCCCCCAAGTATTGTTACATACCAACTTTAGAAATCACTACGATTTTGCCCATGTAATTTCTGCACAACCAATTCAACCGAGCAAAAAACGACTTCCAGTCAATCTAAACCAAAATTATAATTTTCAATCATTTTAAAGAACATTTGTCACTATCAATTGAATGATTTTTATTTTTTTGTATTGCGAGAAATTTTGGAATGTTTCTTCTGTGAGTTAATGTTTTTGTGCGAATAAATTCCTACGCACTGTAAAAGGATTAATCGTTTTTTAGGGTTGATAAAAAAATCGCTGTTACAGTACTTGGTTAAGCAGACGAAATGTACACTGTTTGATTTCATAACGTTCATATTACAGTTTAGCAACACACTTCTGTTATAATGTATTTATTTTTCACTACTTACAATATTTTGCATTGATATCGACGTTTCATCCATTAAATTTACCTCAGATCTTCGGCTAAATATTTTGCGTCTATCGTTAGAACAAACCTTGTTTACACATTTCGCGCCGTGAGTCGAGGCCATAGTGTTTCGTTCTCTATTAATCATTCGTGCTATTCGTACCCTATCCCGTTCGTTTGTAGCTTGAGTTATGGAATTTTGACTTAGTGTAGTTTTAGTTTTTTTTTCTTTTGTTTTGCGCCAATTGATCCCCTATGCAATTACTTTTATTCTTTTGGCTTACTATCGCCAATAATTATTTATGCAGATGTATGATATTACCATTTACTATTATTCGTAGTCTTTTTAATACTTTTTCTCAACTAAAACTAGGTATTTCAGCTCCCCTTTATAGTTGAAACTAGTTAATTGAGTTTTTTATGGGCGGATTGCCTAAATTGGTTCATCAAATGAAATTTGAATGAGTCAGCTGTCATCAATATTTCTGAAAAGTTTTAACAATATGTACACTTATTAATCCAATACCATTTAAGGTAATTTTAATAGATTACCAATATTTGCGTTATCCCCCAAGTAAAAGTACTTCAGTACTTTGATCATAACTACACTAGTTATAACCAGATTTCTATTCAGGATTCCTGACACTGAGCTGATCAGTTTATGAGGGGCTTGGCAGTGAAAGTGTTGAAACATGGCATTCTCGACCAACAGTGTATTCTTCAACAGAATCATTGGTCTGGGAACTTGACTCACCATTGATGTATGGGGATGAAAATAAGTAGCTCAGGGAAAAACACTGTTTAGTTATAGCAACGATGAAAACGATATTTAAAATGCGTATGCATTTTGTCAAGAATTGAGATAACGTGTTTCCGTGTCTCAGAACCTATAGGGAACACAGCGCTTAACAGAATAAGCAGAACACGAAAGGCACAACATCGAACACCACAAAAAGAAAAAGCACCAATTACAAGTAGAAGCGTCGGATAAAACTGAACATAATCACGACATCCACGAACGTACTTCGACTGTCTGTCGCATCTACATCATAAATTACGTTGCTGTCATTTGAGTGAATTTGCCAATAGTAACGTTTAAATATATTAGAAGCATAAGAATGAAAGTCACAGGGTAGCTCTGGTCGAATCAACGAAACAAACAAGAAATATATTTTAAAAAGATATACAGTGTTTCAAGTTAAATGACATACTATGAATGTTACGTGTATATTTTTTCAATACATTTGCGAAAAATGTCAGGTAGTTTTAGACACAATAATGTGAATCTGCCACTCGAAGTAGACACTTTTTTAGAGACATTCATCCATCAATCAGGACAGAGAAATGTCCAGCACAAATATGACATGTTTCCCCCTCTTTATGTAGGAAACAGAAATATGAGAAGAAAACAGAAGCCGATTGAAACTATGTACATGTATATTGTACCGGTATTCTGACAAAAACGTAAAATGTGTTATAATTTAAAGAAGGGTTGGATCATTGTACAATTTTAATATGAAAATGGAGATATTTGACAATCATGTAAAGTAATTTCCATTTACAGAACGAACTGGCAAATTAAAAGTGCCCATTTTCAAGTCAAATAATGTCTCTTGAGATTTGCAAACATTTTGATTTCGAACCCATTTAAAGTTTACCTAACAGACAAGTTTATGTTTATAACGTTTCCCATTTGACTTTAAACGCACTATACACGTAAGTTATTGCAAACAATTTGTTGACCAAACATTATATAGAGCAGATTTAATGTACATAGGAAACTAATCAATAAAAACACTGGGATGTATAGAGAAAATAAAAGTGTAAAAAGTAAGTAGGCAATTATTGGCCCCTAATTTTAATTGAAGTAATAGATAATATTCTACCACATGTGTTTTAATTGATGTACCACAGGGGTGACACTTATTTCACAATTCACATAGTTAGCCTAGTGTTACCACTGTACTAGTGAAGTGTAGAGAAACAGTCTGAATATACATTTATACGTATAAGACAATATAAAAAATGTTACTTTTGAGGACTTTGACAACAAAACATAAATTTATAAACTATGTGAAGTATTTTATTCCATATCTATCTAAAAACTATTGGATACATTTATTTATTTGTGTTAAATTTTGTATGTAATTTTCGTGTGCTCAAATGTTAATTTTATATTCTACATATATCTAGTTTAAACATAATAACTTATTTAAACTAATTTCATCTAGAGATAACTGACAATACAATTTCCAAATTCATAAACATTATGGCAAAATAGCTGTTATACACTCAAACTAGATAAACACAAAAATAAATGAATATGTCTAAATATACAAATGTACAACAAACACATAATATGACACATATTTTCTAGTGTACATACAGTAGCACAGTACTACGGATATTCAGTAGATAAGGGCCTCGAGTTAATTACATTGACCAGTTTTGGTGTTTTATGACCCTAGATAAACACTGATAGTGATATCCTGCTGATATCATGCGGTTCCCTCTATAAAGTTCTGGTCCAGAAATAAAGAAGGACAAATTTAGGTCTTTAAGAGCACAGCTAACAAAATAATGTATCCGTCACATGACCTTCTGGACAGTGTAGGGAATTCCCAAGGGGCTTGTAACACAATCGGTCATTATACAAACGGCCGTACGTGATCGCTATAGTGGTTTTTTAAAGTACTGAAATTAAACTAGAAGTACAAGTTTCAGTAAATAAATTTTAATTAACCAACAACCATCATTAATATAAAACTCAACATACAATAAAATACCTCTCTAACAAGATGCAGAATACTTTATAAACGTAATTCCTAACTTTATTCTAAGAATAAAACAATTTACCAAAATTACACAATTCCAACAATTAAACCAATCCGTAATTAATGAAATACATATAATTTCAAGCAACAGTCGCCAAATGGTGAACAGCTAATAAATTACACAAAAAACCCAAACCCTGAACACTCCGGAGAGCGTAAAGTTACGCCTCCCGAAGATTCCAACATGCTAACCCATGTCTACTCGGCCCGGTTCTCCCTCCCAAACTGTTCTGATATTGCTCCCTATCCCACACTTAAATATCATATATGTCGAGACATGTATACGAGGCCCTTACTAAAATTGACACGTCTAAGAGGCGAATTTGGAATTCTTTACATAATATATCATAACCAAGTAATAATGATATGTAATATCCATTGATATCACATACGATCTGACCTTAGTCTCGCCTGTAAGATACCAAACAGTGCATCGCTATGAGATATAGTACTATATACCTCCCTTTCTTAAAAAAATAAACGTGAGAGAAGCTTTTCTTTTAACTGCTACATCAGTAAAACAATTTGCGCACCTGTACATCAAAATCTCATCCCCGCTTTCTCCCAATATATTATAATAATTGGAAAATTTCAATTCATTTCAAACATTTCAAAATTCTGGTAGTCATCATCGTTGTGCGATAGTGAACCTTTCATGGAACATCTACATCACCAATGCGATAGTTAGTGTGACATCAAGGCGATAGTTCGATAGTGTAACCTCTACGACCAAGGTGTTAGTTAGAGTGTTATCAAGGCGGTCGTTCGATAGTGTAACCTCTACAACCAAGGCGTTAGTAAGTTAGTGTGACATCTTCCAGTTAACCGCATACTAGTGTGTGGTGTAATATTGACCGTTGCCAATATTGAATAATGCTCATATAACGTAGAATTATGGATGATCGTTGTACCATATCCCAAACATTGTCCATTCACCATATACCAGTAACCATGGAAGATGACTGTTGTATAGTATAGTCAACATAATGATGCCCGTGTGACAAAGCATCAGTCGGAGCTATGAAGATGAAGATCGACATCAACCCATACCATGAATTATATTCAATTATCATATCCTATAAATAGTTGACTGTTAATCGTAGTCAACATGCAATGATGGATGCTTTTGTAACGCAAACCATTACTCAAGTGCAACAGCCATAACCTTTTAGAAGCCATATCACTATCGTCACCATTGAACAATACCAATCGCTGTCCCAAACTCAATGTCGTCACCATTGAACCACAATACTCCATATCGTCACCATTGAACCATACTTCATTATTTGGCACCATTAGCCATTAATCCGCTGTACCATACGCAATGTACCATAAACCATTGTAGTAATTAACCATGTTGTAGAAGAACCATTCACTATCGCAGCATCATCAACTATAGAACTATTATTTGTACCAGATACAATAATACTAGAATCACAATTTCTTTTTAAATCGATAAAAAGTGTAGTTTATGTCCATTATTGAAAGTTCAAAGTTTAGTCAATAGTCACATATAATTTATTATCTACATGTAGTCGTTTACTAAACACAGTGACCCCTGTGTCATGAAAAACAACTTGAATACGATAATCATTTCAACAGCCGGTGTGAATAACCTTACAGGGTAAACACCAACCACATAACCTTAGTGGTTCTTAAGCAGACAGAAAACAAATATGCTTCTCAAACATATTTCAATAACACATATACTGTGTGGTTTATCTATGCGCCTGTCTCCATTACAATCAACTGATTCTCAATACATGGAAACGACCTTAGCATGTAACAATATACTAAATTTAAAATGTGAACCAAACTTCTGCTCCATACACTTAACACTCTGTGATCTTAACATTGATACAACAATATGATAAGAACCTTTACACCAACATAAACTTTAAATCATGATATCATAACCATTCAAATAATGATATAAGATATATATTCCTCTGAGATAACACGTCCAGTTATATCAGAGATAAGTAAACAGTAAAAGTATTCCCCCGAAACACACACCTTATCTAGATAACCCAAATAACATATTAGACTGACCTCAATTTATAGAGAGTAAGTTTAAATATTCGTTAATTGATAACACATCATAAACACCGGTCAATTCCAAACGAACTGATTGACCATTTCCTAAGATAAGTACACTTATATTACCAACTTAATAAAAATACAATTAAGAATATGTCAAGTATTTTCAAAGATAACCTAAATATCACTGACATAAACTCCTTATCTACAAGTCCAAACAAATTTCAACTCAGAATATCACCATATACATTATGAGAGATATGAACATTAATGCCTTCGAACACATTACATGAACAATTTCACATTAACCCAACACAGTAAACTCTTACGATTATGAACCATTTACATTAACTATCTTAACTCACCTTATACATTATACATTACTGACTGTCAAACGGACCAGTTGCACAAAATTTGCTCTGACAAAAATTAAAAGTATCTATGGAAATAGTATGAATTAACAGTTAAAATTTACATAGTGTTGTTTGGAATTTTATTTGGATGTTAACTGTGATCAAGGATTAATTTTAAAATCAGTGATATTGAACTTATTTAACTTCTTAACGTTGAATATATAAATATTTGGACAAAGGAAAATATAACATTGTCAAGATCTGTGTACATTGGATTATACCCTAAGGGCTACAACCAATCATTGACAGTTGAAAACTGTACATGCATTAACCTGTCAAGCTGTGTTACAAAGTGGATACATATCCCCAAAGGGCAACAACTCTGACAGTTAATAACTAATTGTTATACTTGTATTAACAATAGCATTTCTGTGTAAACAAAGGCGACACACAATAAAACAGACCTTTTAAACGGATTGGACACATGTGACAATTTTAGCGATTACAATAGGAAAGGAATTTGTAAAATCCGAGACAGAAAAACAAGCCATAATATAACAATATCATTTTACCGCGACAATGACCATGATGCATTTCTTGAACTATTAAAAAACCAACATGATTTTGCTGAAACAAGACACAATAAAGGAATTTCAGCTACGCTATTTGTGCATGAGCAAAAGGTTGTTATAACGGTTTTCTACACAAAGACCATTTTAATCCAAGGTGCCGGATGCAGGCACTGGCTGGTCACGGAATTTGATTCCTTAGTAAATCTATTGACTACTGGACCCGTGGAGACAAGTATTTCGCATGTTAATTCTGCATCTACGGTGTTTGAATCAAGTTCTGAGAAGCTAGATATTCCACCTCAAAATTCAGAATCTCAAAAAACCAAAGTGAAAGGCATCTACTATTTTACACCGCAAACTAAAAGGAAAACAACAGGATTCTTTCGCTCACTGACGAAGAAATTCGCTACAAAGTCATTTTCATCTACGCCAGTATATGTACTAAATTCTGGCAGTCAAATCAAACCGATAATTCAGCAATTAAATGAATCCTCGGATAAGCTGTTCAAGCCAAACCCAGTCAACAACAACATACTACATCCAGAAACTCAATGGCAAACAGCCATTGGAACTGACAATCATACAGCAGATACCAGTGAACTTGAATGGGATAACTACACACACCCAGCGTCTTTCCTTGATGACAGCCAACCCATTCATAAACAGCTTGACATACAAAATGAAGCAAAATTGAAATTGTCTCTAGAGGATAGTATTTCCGAAATACAATCAAATACCAGTGAAACAACACCAAAGTGTATCGACACAAGTGACTCATAATCGCAAACATGTGAAGGTGAGACACTCTCAACCAATGCTACTAAATGTGATGTTACAACTCAGTTTGATGCCACTGAAGTCACAGATAATACAGAAAACAAGTATGTTCAGTGCTCACATGAATGTACCACACTCAAACAGGAAAATGATGAACTGAAAGCACAACTAAACAGACAAAGCTCCGAGAAAACAAGCAGTGATAAAAGTGAATTATACGCCCAGATACTACTCCTAGAAAAAGAAGTGAATAAACTAAAACAGAACAATATATCTCTGAAACAAGACAACAAAATTCTCAGAAGAAAACTGTCAAAAGTAGAGACTGATCAGGAAAGTGTGAGAAATGTTCAGACAGATGTAAATGAGATTAAGGAGCAAATAGTCTCAGTCAGTGAAATACTCACTGTACTAATGAACAGAACAGAAAACATATCTTCCTTGCCAAAAGTCAACTCTCCTCATAAAGAAAATCAGCAAATACATGAATCTCAAGCAAAGGCTACTTCACCAACCCCGTCCAGTTTACAGAAACAGTCTAACATCAAACACAACAGCACAAAAGCTAATACAACATCACAAGAAGCACAAACCAGTAGATCAAACAGCTGTACAGACACGTCAACCAATAACGCACAAAGAAACATGGACTTGAAACCCAAACACGCACAAAAAACAAATATATTAATCCTTGGTGACTCAGTCACGAAAGTGATAAATCCAAGGAAGTTCTCCGGGGAAAGTTTGTACACGATAGTAAAATCACTACCCGGGGCCACAGTTGGAGATATTGCTGAGAAGATTGAATTATCATCTACAAAACAAGATGTTAAAAACAGCGACATCGTCATCGTGCATGTAGGAATCAATAGTATATCTGATGCAGAAGCATGTGATTCTATCCTTCAACAATTCAACAGCTTAGTGAACACGATTCTGGAAATCAACAAAAATGTTAAAGTAATTATATCATCAATTCTTCCTAAAAAGCATGACAAACTTTCGACCAAGCAAATAAATGAGCTTAATGCAACTTTGGCAATATTCTGCAAGAACAACAACTACATCTTTTTGGACAATACACCCAGCTTCATGACAGAAGAAGGGGTGAACAAAACACTCTACAGAGATGAGGTACACCTCAATCCACGCGGTGCTGCCCATCTAGTGAAAAACATGAAGCGTATAATTTTTCAACAATTTCAACATAACGCCCGTCCTTACAAGTCGACAGGAAATTTTCGAATGGACAAATTTACAAACCATCAAATTCACAAAATGACACCTCAATCCAACAGGCAACCGAACAACATGACCCCACACCAACGATGGACGAGACAGATACCTATGTCGTTCAACAGGATGTGGCAACCAGCCCAGTACTGGTAGACAAATCGTTTATTGAACCTGACACCAATAGTGCTATTACGAATTCAAACTGTGACACAAATAGAACCTTGGACGAAACAAATTTTCTATGTGAAAAAGGAATTCATTTCTTTCATTTAAATATACACTACTTATATCCAAAACTTTACGAATTTAAATTTTTACTTCATGACCATCCATAGCTAGATATTATCGCACTTTGTGAAACCTTCTTGAATGATAACTTCACTGACGATGAATTTCAAATAAGTGGCTATCAAATGTTTCGTAAAGATCGTAAAACAAATGGTGGTGGGATCATTGTTTATGTAAAACAAAACTATTCATGTCTCCGGAGGTTTGACTTAGAAAATGACACAACAGAGGTAATTTGGCTTGAAATTAAAAGTTTCAAACAGAAACCATTAATATTTGGTTACATCTATAGACCTCCGTCTTCAAATGCGGAGTGGAACTTAAATTTAGAACAAACTATTGAGAAAGTATTCATCGAAAACAAAGAAATGATTTTAACGGGAGATTTTAACTACAACTATGATCCCATTACTCAATCTACAAAAACCATAATTGACCATCTCTATACAAATGTTTCTCAAAATATCTCTGAAATTAATGTTCCAGTCTTATCAATCAGCGACCATTTCCCCGTGTGTTTTACACGCAAAGTGTCAGTTAAAGCTCCAAAAGATTCATTGCATCATATGATACAATATCGTAACATGAAGCAGTTTGTGGAAGCAGATTTTCTTAAATCACTTGAGGAACAGCCATGGTCTATCTTACATATATATGGAGACACAGATGATGCCTTAGATTGTTTTCAATCATTATTTAATGATGCTTTAAATAGACATGCTCCTTTGAAACAGAAGCGTGTAAAACACATACATTTACCAGACTGGTACAACCCAGACATTTCCAAAATGTCAAAAGAAAGAGATATGGCAAAGAAGTTAAATGATACGGAACAAAACAAATTTTTACGAAACAAAGTAAAAGCCTTGATATCAAATTCTAAGAAAACATGCTATGCTGAAACAATAAATAACAACAAAAACGATGCCAAAAAATTATGGAAGAATCTTAAGCTGTTATCGGGTAAAGTCACTAATCACCAAACTAACTTTATCCATGATGACGAGGGCACTCTGATTTCAGACCCGCTTGAAACAGCTGAAGTGTTCAATAGCTATTTCATTGACATTTTCAAATCTGCCCCCCACAATTATGTCTCTGTCTCAGAATGTGATAAAACAAAACTGAGTAATTTCATTGAAATGCATTGTGAACAAGGCAATTCGTTCTCAATACCTAGTATAACAAACAAATTCATAGAAAAAGAGCTACAAAACCTTGATATAAGTAAATCAACTGGATTAGATGGTATAGGACCAAAATTTCTGAAACTAAGTGCTAAAACCATATCCAAACATATAGAAAAGATATTTAACCTTAGTTTATCGAATGGAATATTTCCCTCAATGTTCAAGAGGGCTAAGGTTACGCCTATCCATAAAAAAGGTTCTAAAAGTGAGAAAAGTAATTACAGGCCAATCTCTATCTTACCAGTTCTATCAAAGGTACTAGAAAAACATGTTAGTAATAACCTAAAAAAGCAATAAATGAAGGAAATATTGTAGGATCTATATTTCTTGATCTCACTAAAGCATTTGACCTTATCAATCACAGGTTACTACTTGAAAAACTACAATTATATAACATTGATGAAAATGCCATTAATTGGTTTAATTCATATCTAACAGATCGCTCACAGCAGGTGTGTGTTTCTGGAAAAACTTCAAATGTTCAACACGTACCAGCTGGTGTGCCACAAGGCTCTGTGCTGGGACCTCTCCTTTTCATTATTTATATTAATGATATGCCCTTAAACCTAACAAATTCTGTTTCCGATATGTTTGCCGATGATACCACTATTTCATCTTTTGGAAGCACATTAGACTCAGTTAATACTTACCTTCAGTCAGACCTTGATTCAATACAAAACTGGTTAAAAAGAAACTCAACGATAGCAAATGCAGAAAAAACAAAAGCTATGCTCATTTCACCTTCAAATCGCATAAAACAATCCATAAATTCAAGTACCTCATTCAATGAAAAGACTATTCAATTTTCTCACACAGAAAAACTTCTGGGAGTTCATATTGATGATACGCTAAATTGGAAAACACAATTACAAATGACACTCAAAAAATGCAACTCCTTATTGTACCTACTGATGAGAATTAAACAGTATCTAAATCTACATACTAGAAAAATGTTTTTCGATGCCTATATTCTACCCCATTTAGACTACTGTAGTTCTATTTGGGGAAACTGCACCACTGAGCTTTCAAATGATATGTACAAATTTCAAAAACATGCTGCGCGAATAATTTTAGACAAAGATTTCGATACACCGACAGATGAATTCTTTTTGCAATTAAATTGGATGAAATTCTCAGACAGAATTATCTATAAAAAGGACATTCTAGTATACAAATCTTTAAACGGCTTCCACCCAAAGTACATGGAGCAACTATTTACTTATCATGAAAACAGATCATTGAGATCATTTGAACAAAAGATACTCGCAGTTCCAAAACCAATGCTAGAATTTTGCAGAAAATCATTGGCATATTCTGGTGCAAAATTATGGAACTGTCTTCCTTACGATGTAAGAACATCTGCAAATGTTAACCTATTTAAAAGCAACTACTTGAAGTGGTGGTTCTCTGTTGGTCAAACAAACTTTTCTCTCATTTGAGAGATACATTAATTAATTATCAGGACCCATGAACCATGTTCTATGCAATTTATGCAATCATTTAATGTGTATATATAGCAGGTTAGATCTTCTGCCTTAAATTACATTTTATATATTGACTTTCTTTCAGCTGTGTATATATGTAATTATGTTTATAGTTATTATTTGCCTTTCATGTAACTTTTATAAATGCACAATGTCATATATTATGTCAATGTTATATGAGGCTCACAGGGAAGACTGGGTATACCCAACTGTGTTGCCTCTTTAAATAAAGTCGTTATTATTATTATTATTATTATAATAAGTTCCTAGAACACAGAATATGTTGACCATATCCTGAGTTATCAACCAGAATGCAAACGTTACTACCAACAATGGCACCACTTCATTTAAAACCTAACATTCTAATGTTAACCTAATGAAACTTTAAATACCGCAAACACCAATGGTCAAATTTATTCCTTCCCTAATATTAGCCTTATTTGAAAGACCCTTATACAAATGTACTTGATAAATTTAAGTACACATCCGTTAACAGATTTTCTGTTTATCTTATCTTTTGTAGACATTATTGGGAATGGTCATAATGAAATCACGAACTAACCACATACACCAGAATACAAATAAATCCTAACATAATGAATTCGCCAGAACACATAATAGTTCCTTATCTGCCTGATCAACAATATCGACATTCATACAAACACCGACACCACCGAACTTGAAACACAACATTTTATTGTTTGGCCTGAAACATTTTAAAAACTTTAAATACTGTAACCATCAATGATAAAATTTTACTTAATCCTCTTCGTCCCCGGTGGAATATAAGGCTGCAATTTTCTTTCTCCACTTGGGTCTGTTTTTGGCCATTCTCTGTGCTTCTCCCAGCGACAGTCCCATCTCTGAGTGTTCTATCACAATAGTTCTGCGCAATGTTGTTTTTGGTCGACCAGGTTTCCTTTTTCCAGGTGGTGTCCATCGAAGAGCAACCTTTGGTATTCGGGATTGGTCCATTCTCAAAGCATGACCTAGCCACCTTAGTCTTCTCTGCTTGATTTCGGTAGAGATTTTGTAGCAACCGGTCTGCTTAAATAGGTCTGTGTTCGTTATCTTGTTAGGCCAAAAGATTCCTCATATTTTACTCAGGCAACCATTATAAAATCCTACAATTTTCTTCATGTCGCTTTGGATGACTCGCCAACATTCAGATCCATATAGTAGAACAGATTTTACGTTGCTGTTGAAAAGTTTTAGTTTGGTCTTCGGCAAGTATTGGTTAGATTTCAATATTGGTTTGAGGATAGCAGAGTTTCTGGCTTTCCCCAGTCTTGCCTTGATGTCCTTATGAGTTGCATTGTCTTTTCTTATCAAGCTGCCAAGATAGGTGAACTTTTCAACAGATTCTAGAGGTATGTTGTCAATGGTTACTTGTGTCTGGAGGTTAGTGTTGATGTACATAACTTTTGTCTTAATTGAGTTAATATGTAGGCCTGTTTGTGCAGCAAATGTGTTGAGTATGTTGGTTTTGTCTTGAATATTTGTTCGATTTGAAGATAAAGTGGCTAGGTCGTCTGTGAAGTCGAGGTCTTCCAGGTGTGAAAGGAGGGTTCATTGTTTTCCTCGTGGTTTGTCAGCAGTTGTTTGTTTTATTATTCAGTCCACAGTGACAAGAAAGAGAATAGGCAGATGATGCAGCCCTGCCTGACTCCAGATTTTACTTGAAAGCTTTCAGATGTATCATTTTTGAGTAGTATGTTGCATTCGAAGTTGTCATTGAAGTTTCTGCTGATAGAGATGAATTTCTGGGGTACACCATTGTAGTGAAGGATTTGCCATAATGTTTCACGATTAATACTATCAAAAGCTTTTCTAAAATCAATAAAGTTGATAAAGAGAGGGTGATAGTATTCGATGCTGTGCTCGATTATGTTTCTGAATGTAAAAATCTGGTCTATGCAGCCTCTACCCTTCCTAAATGATAAAATTAAATTCCATCTAATTGCAGCATTATCTGCAAGACCCTAGTACAAATGTACTTATTGATTTAATGCACACCTCAGTTTACAGATTGTCTTATCATCTGTAAACGTTGTTAAAAATGATAACAAAATCACCAAATTACCCAGTACAGACACAATTACATCATAACAACAAATTCGTCGAAACACAGAATAGTTCCTTATCTTTGCATTATCCCTAGTATCAAAAGTCATAGAAACACCGACACCACTTAAATTACAACCCGACATTTTAATGTTCGGCCTAAAACATTAAACTTTAAATAAGTAAGATTTACCTTGTACAAACTGTAGTAACATGTAGCTTTTCTGCAATATATAGACGGAAGGGTATAAAATATACAGGACTTCCAGTAACACAATTCGTTCATTTCACTTTCAACAGTCCCTTGCACCAATCCCTAGTTACTTTAACTGAAAACAAGCCTTATTATACATAATAAACCATTATACAGTAAATTCAAAGTAAATTCTAGTTACAATTTTAATTAAATTTAACTTAAATTACAAATGTAATTAAAGGTTCGAACGCTGGTCATCTGACACCAAAATATAAATTTAACGCCAATTCTGATACATGTAATTTAAAATACAAAATGTATTTCTAGGTTCGATCGCTGGTCACCTGACACCAAAATAAGCTCGTAACCCTATCAGTCATTATACAAACGGCAGTACGTGATCGCTATAGTGGTTTTTGTTTGGCGTCCACACAATGATATTACCACTTTTCAGCTTACGACCAATTTAACGCATTAGGCCTCGGCAAATAAATAGTTCTATGATTTGAACAATATTACAAGCATGCAACACAGGTTACACGTATCATTGGACCTGATTTGTTTACATTACCAACATTTACTTATATTAAGACCAACAATTATATCAGACTTTTATTTTTAGAGGATATTTATAGCAAATCATTCCGCAACGGACTATATTTCTACTACCAAAGAATGTTCTCACTGGTGGCGGGAATCTAAAATAGTTCCCACGGTTTTCAATCGTATACTGTAACGTATGTAAATCACTCCGCCGCTGCACATCATTGCAGACGATGACCTAATTGTGTTGTATACAAACATTGATGCTATATATAGCTGGTGGGGGGAACTGAAATATCGATCGGCCGATTAACAATGTTACCGCGGTAAGCGTAAAACGCACTAGTCAAGTTCTACCTTGCTTTATATAAGACCTCATAATTTTCGTATCTATTATCCGATTTTGAATATTTAAAGCTTGTAATGAAGCAGAGATATATGTCTCTCTTTTAAACAACATTCAACACGATACCCTAATTATTAAATCCACGGCGACGAGTAAGAATCCGTTCCGCGTAAAAGAAAGTTTAAAATACCCCGTTTTATACCAAATAAAAATTAAATCAACGGTCGAAAATCATCAATTATTAATTTAATATTCGATCGATTTTGTTCATTACAGCTTGTTTTAAAAGCTAATACTTTAAGGTTTTATAAAATGTAAAACTTGTCTTTAAACCATTAATCGGCCGATCGATATGTGTGAGCGACACCATGTTTACCCCTTTTACATACGTTAATATAGAGTGGCATATACATTTAATTAACATGCGTGGTCATACGGAGAATAAACAGTCACTTATCTTGACACTGGTCGAATTCTCCAAGTCGTTAAAAATGGTATTTGTAAATATCCCTTCATTGATGCTCAGCATAGTTACTTAAGTAAGTTCCAGGTAACTGCTGGTTCTCATGGTGTCTTTAGCAGCACAAATGTTTGAGTAAGGGTGTGCTTATCAGAACTGTGACATAAAATTATGATACAACCTGGATTCGATATTGGATTTAATGGCATCAGTACGCCACACAACTTTCAGTGCTTTGATTTAAAGTACTAATCTTAAACTAGAAGTAAAAGCTTAATTAAATACATTTTAATTAACCAACAACCAGCATTTATTTCAAACTCAACATACAATACAATTCCTCTCTAACAAGATGCATAATACTTAATAAACGTTATTCCTATCTTAATTCTATGAATAAAACCATTTACCAAAATAACACAATTCCAACAATTAAACCAATCCGTAATTAATAAAATAAATATAATTTCAAGCAACAGTCACCAAAACCCCCAAACCCTGAATACTCCGGAGAGCGTAAAGTTACGCCTCCCGAAGATTCAAAACATGCTAACCCATGACTACTCCGCCCGGTTCTCTGTCCCAAACTGTTTTGACATTGCTCCCTATCCCACACTTAAATATCATATATGTCGAGACATGTATACGAGGCCCTTACTAAAAATTGACACGTCTAAGAGGCGAGTTTGGAATTCTTAACATAATATATTTTAACCAAGTTTTAATGATGTGTAATATACATTGATATCACATACGATCTGGCCTTAGTCTCGTCTGTAAGATACCAAACAGTGCATCGCTATGAGATATAGTACTATAGACTACCATAATTATAACCGCAAATGGATTCTTAAGTCTTATAGAGTACGTATTGTCCGTATTTTACATTCGTCCGAAACTATGCATTTATTCATTGGTACATTTTACGAGTTCGTCGGTATTAAAACACCACCTTGTTTACACTATGATATATGGTATATCTGTACAAAACACTTATGTAATTGATTGTACTAAGCTAGCTGATACTTACATTGATACTAATTATTGTATTTCAGCATTTGAATCTTCCGATGCTCAAAAATGCAGTTCCACGTGTTTACCTTCCACTCTTAACGATACTGACGCATGCAACGTCACTTCCGGTGAATGTCTGTACGGATGTGGCGTAACCTTTACTGGCTCATACTGTAATGTATCCTGCCCAACCGATTGCGATCGATGTATCAAGTAAGCAATGTACATGTATCTTACACATTTGTTCTATATTTGTTTGCAAAATATGATATTACTAGTTTAAATATATTTCAGCTATCGTCTAACTAGATAAATACGAGCGAAAACAGTAATATCATTTACATGCTGAGCATACGCTGAGAAAGTGTAGTCTGGTTTTCTGACCCGCCGCAGGTCATCCGCTTGGCCGTTAGTAATGAGAACAGTCTATTTCAAAATAAACCATACAGGCATAGTTCAATTTTGAACCCTGAGCCATGGCCTATAGGACTAGTCGGGTAGACCATGGTTGATTACGTTCGAGGGTCATTATTTAATGATATTGTTCTTACAGATACTTGTTTCATATCGAATTACAGTTTAGTGCAGTCGGCAACGTTCAGAATTGCTAACCCAGAAGTCGGTAGTTCAAATCCCCAAATCGCTATTTTTAGTAAAATAATTATGTTATTTAAAGAGTCTATAAGTTTTTTTAATTGATCCATAAGAAGGCGTCGATTCATTTTTTTTTCATTTTTACTTATTTAGATCGTTTGTGTATTCTGAGCATATTGACTCCCTATATGACGTTGATTAGCCGTCGTAACGTACTACAATATTCACGTACGCATATTGTTTGTCACATATACCAGTATTACACGGATGCTGCAAGTTAAGTGCATTTAAAAATGAAAATCTGGCGGGATTCGAACCCTGGTCTGACAAAAGGTTTTTTAAAATGTATCCAGCGCTTTACCGTCACGACTAATCCGACACACGAAATAATTGACCTTAAGTGTCATACTTACCTTACTAGCTAAACATATACCAACATTTATCATAGAATCGTTGAAACCTTAATAATGCAGTCGCGGCTTAATGCTCGAAATCGAACTATATGGGCCCGTTCGCAAACAGTTACATTTCAATTGACATGTAAGAAATGTTTACCGTTATTCATTTAACGATCATATCGTTAAACATTTAACGACCAAGCTGGCCTTGGTGATGGCATTATTCAGTGGTTCACATCATACTTGTCTGATAGAAAACAACTAGTTGATGTTTCTGGCACGTTTTCATCTTGTCAATCTGTTACATGTGGGGTTCCACAAGGATCCATTATTGGTCCTCTTTTATTTTTAATTGATGTAAATGACATGCTAGCTGTCGTAAAAAAACAAGCTTTAACTGTATGCCGATGATTCTGGTATTTTAGTATCAAGTAAAAACAAATCTCAAATTGAGATCTCTTTATCAAATGACTTAAACATTGTTAGTCAATGGCTCATCAGCTACAAATACTCTCTGCACTAGGGAAAACCGAGTCAATTGTATTTGGTTCAATTCACAAACTCCGATCTGACGGCAATCTTCATATTTCTTGTAATGGTTGTGACATAGAATCCAAGTCATCTGTTAAAGATAGATATGATATGAAGATGGATATCTTAAATATCTTGTCACATTGGACCAATCCCTATCATTTACTGACATGGCAAGTTCCATACTAAAAAAAGCCAATGCTAAACGGAAATTCCTATATCGGAATAAGAATTATTTGACCGCTGATATCAAAAAGCTCCTTGTAATGTCTCTCGTACAATGTCATTTTGATTTTGCATGTTCTGTTTGGTACAATAGTTTAACTAAATCATAACAAAATAAGTTTCAAACTACATAGAATAACCATATACGATTTGTACTGGACTTAGACTATACTACTCGCATTGTAAAAAGTCATTTTAAACAGATAAATTGGCTTCCTGTTAACAAACGTGTGGAGCAAGATGTTTTAAGTCAAGTTTTTCAAATAATTGATCAGCTCCAAACTACATGAAAGAACATTTTATACAGCAAAACTCTGTTCATATGTATAAGACACGATTCAGTGAGAAGGGTGCTTTGCGCAACCAAAGTCAGGAGCTTTGGTTCTAAATCTTTTTGCTTCAACGGTTGTACACCATGGATTAAGCTACCAATTGCCATTACTTTTATGGTTTATTATCCAGCGTTTAAAAAGGCATTAAAACACATCTTTTAGATAATCATTACTGATTTTATTCCATTACATTTACAACTTCTAATTTTATTTGATTATTGATTTAAATGTACAGTTTGTACAAGGTATATCTTACTTATTTAAAGTTTAATTTTTTAGGCAGACAGTCATGCAATCCAAAACAGCTACTCCAATACGGATTTTGCCTATCATGTAACTTAAACACGGTAAATGGTAGATATATTGATTGTTTTGTGTAGTATTTCACATCTAGACTCGATTGCAACCGTTTCCCGGTCCGATGATGCGTTAAATAGTGGAATCATGCAGGGGCCAGAAAAATGCGGTTCCAACCTGTTCTCTTATATATAGTAATGACCGAATGATGTCTCTGTATTTTGTGATATAATTGCTTAGGCCTGTGCCTGCATGCATACTGTATCAATTATTGTCAAACTGTTCGTTAAATAGAAATTTTTGCAGATAATCACTCCGCTGGGACGATATTGCCATTGTTTCGTATTATGAAAATGACGTGTTCATCAAATGTCCCGACTGTGTAACTATTTTTAGAATTTGTATTTGAGGTTGTAGCTTTGTTTAGAATATAGGAGTGTTAAACCAAACACTGTTACAAGGAAAAGGACGTGTCACATTTTTGTCAAAAAAAAACCACTTAAAATATGCGTTCAATTTTGTCCCCTTTTCAATCATTTTGAGTTCTGCTTTTCCAAAATATCAAACACAAGACCATATCATGAAAGTGACCGCGAGTACACCAAGCTTATCTAACTCCAACGTATGTCTATCATCATGACCCTATCTAAAAGGCAGACTCATTCTACGTTATAATTTCCTCTAAGACAAAACGTTAACTCCCCAGGAACGACACATTTTTCCAATCAATGTTCCGTAGTCGCATATACAGCTTCCAAGACCTTTGTCTTCGCTCTTTGTTTTGCATGGCATTGAGCTAATGAACGCCGCATTTTTCTGAAATTCTGCATCTAACATTCACGAAATAATTTGATTGAAAGTTGCTACTGATACTTACAATTCGCTGCCATCCAAATTTGGGTTATTGGATGTGTCCTAGATATCACAGAGCCAATGGTGATTTTTGATATTTGGTGCCATTTCGCCAAAACAAGCAGGTGCACGTGTATCAACCTTCATATGACAAATATTACTGATTGTCTTCACTGACATGGATAATTCGTAATATACCAACACCTTTTTGATGCTTTCATATGGGCAATTTGTCTTGAAAAACCAAAACACAATGCCCTCTACAAGATGGTTGATTTTGGTTAGAAAAATAATGCAAATATGAAACAAAAGGAGTGTATTTACTACTTAACACATTTTCTTACATGGCTCAATAGAAATAAATCGATTTGATTGTGTTAGTATGGCATAATCCGATGTTCAGTTTTGTTCAAATATAAGTTGAACACCTCTCATATCCTACATGCAGCGTTCGTAACAGGCAGCGGTAATCAATGTTAATGTTTCAACTCTAGATTTTCCTGCTAAATGACAAAAAAAACAGATCAAATTGCAATAATTTACCAACGTAAACAAACAATATGGCGACGTCGAAAATTACGTCACGTCATGTAACGCGACCTCATCGCACGTTAAGCGACGTCGTTGCACGGCATAGGGCCAGCATGTGAATATGTTGAATTGAAATATAAACAGCAAATAAAAGACGAGTGTAAAACTATAATGACTATTTATAGGGCATATCTGTACAACCCGTCTCCTAGATCGGAAAACACTCTTTTTTAAGTAATTATTCGCCTGATCTCCTATGTGGTGCTGCCTGGCATCAGGTACTAGATATAAAGTGTCTGTAGAGCAAACAAATTTCTTAGTCATTTTTTCCTCGATCAGATTATCCAAAAACCTGATGGGAAATCCCCGCTGGATGCAGTGC
Source organism: Spisula solida (assembly GCA_947247005.1). Lineage (NCBI taxonomy): Eukaryota > Metazoa > Mollusca > Bivalvia > Venerida > Mactridae > Spisula > Spisula solida. The sequence continues at coordinate 50,488,825 of OX365947.1, read as the reverse complement.
ATTTGTTCATATTATGATGTTATGTTGTCCTACACGAAGGTTGCGTTCAGTCATTTTTATGTCGTATTTACATTTGTAGCTAGTTAGTTGCGGGAAATATGTTGGTTAGGGGACTCGACGTTAAATTTTCCCCGGGTAGCTCTTCTTGGCGTTACCATAGATCGATAAGAACTTATCTTAATATGAAATCGTACGAAAATTTATGTGTCTTTGTCTCTGTGCAAAATATCACAAAGTTTTAGCAAACGTTGACAATTCTAGGAAACTTCTCCTGGTAACATCTTTTTTTGTAAATCGCGCCCAAAGTTTGACGTCAAAACGTTCGATTATTTTACATATTAGTGGACTTTGTACAGTATAACATTTGTTGTTAAACACGATTACGCGGATTATTCTTACTAACCTAAGTAAGCATTATCCCTGAAACATTCTAGCAAAGAATTTAGTCTCATCTAACCTTTTGTTTGTGAGTTATTCTCAGTTGTTCCCACTTGACTGCCATAGTTCAATGAAGGATGGCGCACGTGACTTTTGCATGCGGTCGATGCGGTTGAAGTGTTAAGGTTTTATGATAACATATCAACGTATACGTCCTTATCACTGTATAGTTTGAGTAAAGATAATATTTTCGAAGGTAAGCATATCATTGATTCACTGTCATTGCTTCAATGCTATAGATTTCGTGATTTTAATCGTTGTTGTCCTGTTAAACAAGAAATATCTTTTAAAAGCGTTGAGTTAAATGACATACTGCGAATGTTACGTGTTTTTTTTTCAATGAATTAGCGAAATATGTCAGGTAGTTTTAGACACGAAAATATGAATCTGTCACTCACAACTATATCGAAGCACACAATTTGTTTAGAGAAATCCATCCATCATGACAGAGAAATGTCCAGCATAAATATGATATGCTTCCCCCTCTATATGTGGGAAACTCAAATATGAGAAAGAAAACAGAAGCCGATGGAAACTATGTATATTGTATCGGTATTCTGACAAAAACGTAAAATGTGTTTAATTTAATCAAAGCACTGCGAGTTCCGATGGGAGGCGATCTGGTTGCTGCTACTAAAGCTTAAACTGACTTTACACGTTTAGTGTTCGTTTTTTTACTGCCGATCTTGTCTTGAATGTCAAAATAGGCATATGTAACTATATAGGCATGTTGGTTATCTAAATAATTGTAAAAAGGGGCATATTAATTTATAATTATGTAATACGTCTATTGAATGCGTATATCAAAAATGGCTTTAAAACAATACTACGCGCTTATTTATCAGATTCTACAGTACCGTCTTGTAATCATTTCCCAGAGTACCGTCTTGTAACCCCTTCCCTCACAGCGTGAGACCTCTATAGAAAGCGGCTAGTACTTTGCAGACGATATTATACGATTCGTTGATAAAACCATCACATGACCCTGGCCTGAAGTTTCTAAAAAATAGCTATACAGCCGGAACATTTGATGAACACGTCATTTACATATTACGAAACAAGTTCGATATCGACCCGGCGTAGTGATTATCTGCAAAAATATCGATTTAACCAGCAGTTTAACAATAATTGTTGATCTTAGAATAAACAAATGTTGCTGATTGACTTAAATCAGTTTAAAGAATTTGAGAAACATTTGTAGCAGTATTGGAAATGTTGACAATTTCTGGAACTACTTGAATGCGCACTCACATAGCGTCCGGATAGCGGGTCATGTGACATTAAGACATCGGGAATGGTAGTATTTAGAGGCTTAACGCCTCCCGAAACACGGATTGGATCATTGCCCATGTTGATATGAAAATGGAGATATCTGACAATCATGTAAAGGAATGTAAAATGGTGTAAATTAAGTATTTGCTTTAACTATGAGACCTGAAACCATATGCATATCCACATATTAAACAAAACGAAGGAAATAAACAAAACAAAAAAGCTTAAACACAATCTCTTGTCCATTTACAGAACGAACTGGTTAATTAAAACGACCCATTTTCAAGTCAAATTAGTGTATCTTGTATATTTTGCTTTATAACTATTTAACACACATAATCACACGTTTCAATTCATTTGGTAAAACAGATGCACACAAGTCAAATAGTTCCTGCGAGCAAATGATATACCGACTTCATTTGACAGAGAATTGACAGGATCCTCGACCTTCTATCTGCATAATTCAACAGCTGATGTGTATACAATTAAGCATGAAAATCTCAAAATTGTGAAAAAATAAGCACGATAGGCAGGTAGCTTTCAAATTGGGAAAACTATATGCACGATAATTTGACATACGAAATTTATCAACAAATTGTTAAATAATTTCATGTATAACAAACCAATTTTCAAGACACATAATTGCATATTATGACTCCCTTGTTCCATATAATATTTATATTCTTATAAATAAAACCTCGTATCAGTCCATTGAATGTATTATCATAAGACACGTTTTCAGTGTTCAACAATATCAAAGATCATAAACCAATTCCGATAATTCCATGACAATAGACATTTAGAATTTTAAGTCTCTGAATAGACATTAACACTGAATGGTAATTCTCCTCATATGACTCTGGAGACCAACATAAACTGTATATGTCGTTAATTTTATCAAGGGAAACAACCAACACTTATTTTACCCGTTGATCCTAAAAAAATCCGAAAAATAATTTACGGAGCGAAGTGTCGGGTACGAATTTTGTTGAGTACGAAAGTTGGGAGATGGTACGAAAGAGTTGAGTATGAAACGTTAGCGAAGAATTTATCCAACGTTAAAACGATCTAAACTCGTGTTTTATACTCTTTTAAATCGAGTTGCGTGTATATTTTTATCGTAGGGACGGGTTTTAAGGATAATTTTGTAGTTCTTACTAAGAATTTCGACTTGCCCGGGCCGACATACGTCAGCCATCTTTTTGCGTAAGATAACCTATTTTCGTTCAAGAAAAATTTGAAATCTTGTAACGACCGGTTTGATTAGTCTGGTTCACGACATTCTTACAAAATGCATCTTTTTTTGGATTTTTTTTTTTGAAATCGTAAACCATCGAGAACAGGTCACGTGCCCCTCCATGGACTTTTTACTTAAGGCAATCCAATATACCTGCTCGCTCAAGCTCGCAGGTAATAAATATAATTCATAGTTCGATAAAATAATTAATGTCATTGTTTATTCTACGGCTGCAATGTACAGCCTTTGGTTGCTTTAACGGATGTGTGTTGATTAAAGTAATACCATATTTGTGATTTGGATTACCCAAGTTAAATATATACCTATAACCTGTAGCAGACTATATTAATGACGTAGCTGCGAATCTCTCCTTAGCCGATAACAATTAGCTGCTTTTGATGAGTCACTGAGGTCAATGCAAGTTAACAGAGTTATACTGCCTAGAAAAAGTTAGCGCAAATTAGGCACTCTAAAGATCACTATATACTTTTCAATACACTACGAATACAAAAACATACGAAATAACTTTTTGTGTTAAGTTTACTATATTCTAACCAATAACATTTTCAGGGTGTATTTAGAGCTGAAATAATTGCAAACAATTCATTGGTTTTTAAAGTGGGTCGATATTCAAGCTAGACAGCTAACACTGAAATATTTTGACCCGAAAGTAGACTATAGCTACTGTAAATGAGTGAAAACCGTCTGTTGGACTCAACTTCAACTTCAATCGTGTTACTTGTCAATATCCACTATGTAGGACATCTATTACAAGGGTCATCAACCAATATGTAGTCGCATGAAAGTGCTGATAGAACTGTGCCTTACGAGTTGTTTTTATTTGCCACTAAAAAGAATGGAACAAAATGATGTATTTATTCAGTTCTAGCAGATTTCAAATTCACACAATATAACGCAGTAGCTATAGTCCAGTTAGGATATAAATCCAGTGACGCAGCGGTCGAGTCCACTATAACGGTGTAAAACCAATTATAAAGGCTTATTCTATACAAGAAACTATATTTTCAATGCTAAGCTAACAAACTCAACTTCGCTCTACCTGTTTTGTCAATGTATGTGATTTCTTGCGTACACATAAACACGTGACTTCGACAGCAAAACAGCCATATTCAAATAATCGACCCAATTTTGAAAATGAAAAGTTGAAAAATTGACATCAAGAAATGTCCACAACATAAGGCATAACATTAAGGGTGTGCAAAAAGTATGTCTTTAGGCACAAAATCGATTTGAAATATGACGAAAATTGTAATTTGATAAGTTTTTAAAACAAAACACTACGTTTTTAATTTCAAACACATTACCCATCTTAAAGAAGTAAAACAATAGAAATTATGAAGAGAAGTATTCTGTTCCACTAATCCTCAATATACCTTAAACCAAGATATATAGTGCGGCCAAGATATGATGGTACAATAACATTACACATGCTAATTAGCCGATGGGTTCATTTTCAACAGACAGGGGTGCTTATTTACAGTCAGGGTCAATAAACGCTTGTCCCGTATTACGTTTTCGCAATATGAGCAAATATAAGAGTCGTTTTTACATGTGCCTCGCTAGCTCAGTCGGTAAAGCGTTGGAAATACAACAATATTATGGAAGGAGGTTACTGGTTCTAGTCTCACTCTTGTGCATTTTTGGTAATGAATTGTATTCTTCAGTTCTAGTAAACTTTTTTCTTAGTATATACCGTTACACGTTGATTATCTTGTTACATTTTTTTTCATTCGTATACTTTCTCTGTTCTGTATAATATTATATAATATTTTATTATATTTATCTAGAACAATCGATTGAAAATTAATATTCTGTATGTATACATGTGTATATAAATTATATGAATTAACATTGTTCATCAGCAGTGTTTGTGACAGAATTATTTTAGAAATCTGCAAACTTATCATCACTATCACCATCCGCCTCGTCATAATCAATGTCATTATCATCAAAAGAATCCAGTGAAATTTTGTTTCTTCTTGATTGTCTTACACCGTTGTGCAATTTCGTCGCCTATATGGGTGAAACCGTCCTTTTTGATACCCCTGTCATCGGGGTAGTTTGTTTCCTTGGACAGGACAACGGAATCACTGGCAGTTCTATTGATGCCTCTCGTGTTCAGAAGTCTAATACATTCGACACAATGCATCGTCCTTGCTGCGTTAAAACGATACATTTAGCCATAATTCAATTTAATGATGTGCAGCGTACACAGTTTATCTTGTTGTAAATAATACACCCACAAATACAGTTTTGTGAAAAGTGTGCGGAAAGAAAATTCGCGAAACAAAATAAAAATAAAAAAAGATTCGGATGGGATTCGAACCCAGACCATCTGCGTTGAGATTAGAAACGTTACCACTAGACTATATAGTAACACAACGATCTTCATCCTTAATTAAATAAGTTAAAATAACTGAACAAGCGCTAAGATGATCGTGATTTATTTACTTACCCGCGTTTTGATTTGGGCTAATCCAACCAGTGACGTTTACACAATGTTATTGTGCCATCATATCTTGGCCGCACTATACTAATTACCGGTAAAGTCAAAACCATCCGAGTATCAAATCCGTTTGCGCATGCTCGCTGCCAGCTTCAGTCACACTTCATTTGCAAACACCGGCGCTTCTTGTCAACCACTTTTAACCCAGAAATATTATAATGATACCGATAAATTCACGTTTTTGTTGATCATTGTATTGAAAAAGACGTATTTGCTCACCAACCATGACAATTAAACACGTAATTCCAACCTTATTCACGAGTAATCGCCGATGGTTTCATGCGTCTGCCTCGGGCACTTGGCCCGTGTGACGTCACAGAATTACGTATTACGAATATAGTCATTCATAAAATCTACTAGATTGAACTTCTGACCTGAATCACTATTTTCGTTTAATATTGGATTTTCACTAATTGCAGGCCCTAATTGATTGAACATTCGTATTTTTTTTTATTTTACCGGTAATTTGCACATCCCGGTAATCGGTATATTGAAGATTTATTCATCGGGGGTATTATTAAAACTGTTATCACGGGACCAATTTAAAATATTGCACTTCAATTAGGCGTTTAAGAGGAAATGCTAAATTTTAGTGCCCACGTGGTGAAAATTGACCACTAAAACTTTTCACAATGATATAACAAACTACGCGCATTCCACCCTTTCTAATTTTATTTTGATAGTAATAATCCAATTTGTAAACTTAAAGATAGAAGTTTTACCCAGTACCAAACATTTTTAAATGCCGTCGTCAAAATGATTATTTTGTACGGACCATACCGGTTTACCGGTAATTAGTATATTCGTTAACAAATATGGCGGACTCCCATGGGTTGTTGATATGATATATTTAGGTCATAATTTAAGTTTCTCCGCTCGTATTTTACACAAATTATTAATAAAAATAATTGTTGCATATATCTATGCCGGTTTATGCAGTTGTCGAGTGTTTTGGTTATAAAAATAATGTACACTTTTCGTCAATGAAAGTCAACAAGTCAGCCAAGCGACATGCGAAAACGCTATACCCTCTCCATTTACTACCCATCAAAAGTTAGTTTCCTCGAGTTGTACATTGCTAAAAATCTGGGAAAGCCGTCCTAAGTCGTTAGACATGCTAAAATAATAGAAAATATTTATGCATAACCCTTACATCAGAAGTTATAAACAGGCAAAGTCGAGCGATTCTTCCAAAATTGGGTCGATTATTTGAATTTGGCTGAAAAGTGGTTCTCTAACTTATCTTGAATTTCAAATATTTTAATCTGTATGTTGCCTTAACCAAACATTAAAGCTAGTAACCGAAGTCACGTCAGAAAGCCAAACATGCAAACTTATGTTCACGGAATTTGCTTAAAAGTACGAGGAAATCCCGGACACGATAAAACCCGTGTAATCCCGTACCGTGACTTGGAACGGAACAAAATGGCTTTCAAATTTATCGAATATCTCGAATTTTCGTTATGTCAAAATGATTTTCCTGGTCCTGAAAAATTCGAGATAACGAGAGTTGACTGATGACAACAACAAACAGACTTTTAACATGTTTTTAGAATATGCGCAGAAATAAGCTCACAAACAACTGTAGCATTATTTCAGGGTTCGAACAAATATTTGACACAAAGTTTCCTGCTATTTCCCTGACCAAACACCAGCCTTGCGTTCAAGGAATCATTATGTGACGTACGTTTCACACCTGGTAGCGCTTGTTATTTGTTGAACGGTATGTTTAAAAAAACATGCTTGTCACGAACGCCAAGTTTGGTTAACCATATCCAGAGGTGGTGTGCGTGTATTAGTGTACTTAAACAAAGTTATATTATTATTTTATCAATGTTTTCTTGGTATTTGCCCATCTTGGAAGCCGAGACTCATATCTTAAACTGGTGTGAAGTAAGTTTGTTTACGCGACTTCGCCACAAAGTCTCCATCCATTATTTTGAAATACAAATGCATAAATTGATAATCAGATGCTATAAATTATAATAGGCTTTATAATGTTTACACACGTTTTTCATGTTTAAAGTATAACAAATGCAGAGTCCCTCACTGGCCTCAGGAGCGTTGATGCCCTCGCTATTTTTGAGCATCAACACTCACATAACGATCATCATCACACCTTTGGTCACTTGACCGCCACACTGTCTAGTTCTACCGAGCACTTTCTTGCGAACAGACCGCTTGGGTAGCGCTTTGCTGTTCAACCGTCTGCTATCCACGACCGCTCACTGATAGCATACAATTTTTCGCTTTGTCCCCTTGATAGAGCTTAATTCTTTTGACGCAAGCGAGTGAGCGCTCGGTAGCCGTTTGGTTAGGAAACGGGCTCTTTTCTCCAGTCTGGTTCATATACCATGGGACTGTGGCTTTGCAAATCAATATTGATTATCAAAATGTTACTTGAAAACATATAAAGTACTTAATGCTACATATAATGACAGGTCCATATCCAAAGACAAAAATGGTCTATGCTATATTTTGAGCGTTTGTTTCCCTCCAAAAACAGTGCACATTTGGGTCATTTATCATATCATCTGCGTAGCTACGGATATGTAATCTATTATAAACAGTAGTGGACATTTGTCCTACAATATTAGTAACATGATCATCCAGTACAGGATCATTGTTGATGATTGACAGAGTTACAACTTACAATAAAGTGTTGACAATTTATTTGGGTACGAACTGTTTTAATCCGAACTCGTTTATGTTGAAAATCGGCATCGGAAGTTGAGTTCATTGTATACATACGTTAATAATGTGTATCAAATACCATTTTCCTTGTTTTAAACAAGTAGTTTGATCGTAAAATCAGTTGTTGACTTGATTTTTGGCTGTCCACTTCTCGACCTGTCTACATTCAAGATGGCGACCAAACTACTTCCTTAGCAACCGTACTTTTTTATCTCCCTTTTCATTAATATTTTCTTTAGAATATAACCTACATTATGAGCCAATGAAAACGCCACATTTTCGCGGTTAAATGAAAATTTAATCATTAAAATTTTCTCCTAACAGACTTGACGTCATGCGTTGGCGCTAATTTCTATCGGCCAATCAGAATGCAGAATGTTATATTCTAAGTTAGTTAGAACATGTTAAGTAAATTTTAATGACAAAAAGGACTCGCTTCGCTCGCTCCGCCCTTTTTAATCATTAAAATTTACTTAATATTTTCTAACTATAACATAGACTGGACTGTTTGATAATCTTACGGATAAATTTAAAAAATCATAAAAACATAATAAATAATTTTTAAATTAAATGATTTTCAAATCATTTTGTCAATTCCATATTCACATCTTCAAGGTATCGAACAAGTACACTAGTTACGAATAGAACTACACACACATTTTAAAGGATTAGGGTTGACCAAAATTCGGCTTGGCTAAAAACTCGCCCGACACGTGATGCCGTTATGGTGATGACAGCTTAGACTTCAATGGGCGGATCTTTACTTGTTTAGTTGGGCATTGTGCCTTGTATGTGTTTTATGTTTCCTGTGCTCGGTTGGTTCAGTTGGGCATTGTGCTTTGTGTGTTTTTAATGTTTTCGGTGCTCGGCTAGTTAAGTTGAGTGCTGCCTTCCCTGTCAGATTTAATATAACCTTTTTAAATGAGATTTGAACTTGTGGCCCTCTGCTCAAAAATCGATTCAGACTAGACGAACACTTAACCGATGTACCTAATTTCGCTACTAATATACAACATGCGGTATTTACCGTTATACGTTCACCCCTTACTTGACCCGGGTCACTTTAAGGTCAAACAGTTAACAATCCGATACACTAAGTATCTAGTATAACGCGAATAACAGGTCTCTGTATGTATCTACTGTACATTTCGTGGTATCTTTTGTGATGAGTATAGCATATTTTAAATAAACTCGTTTATCTATTTATAAATAAACCACCACAATCGTTCGGGCGTAACTGTACTTTTACTTATGAAATTATCCAGGTAAGGGGGTGTATTCGGAATAGAAACTATATATATTTCCATTGTATTTTAATCATTGAAAACATTCCCACATTAAGACTGTTGAACAGAAATATCGGTCAACAGTCACCCAAACTGTGCTCCTTGTATTACCACAGTAAACGCTTATTAATTTTGAAGTTTCTACAGAATATTCTTAGAGTGGTGATTCCAGCGTAATCAATGATGAAAAAGTTTGTAATTCAACCCGATTGTCATCTGAGCAATACATACAATATCCAGAGTGGACTAAAATCATAAAATAAACTCATGTACTATGTTTATAACAATTGCGAGTTTAGCAGCGGACTCTAACCCACAGCCAATTTAAGAAGAATGTTCAGAGTATAGATAATCTTAACCAACAGGCCACGCTGTCAACTTGAAAGTTAACGTGAATTCATAATTATATATCCATAATATATCTGAAAAATAACGGTAACTATCGTTTCAACCTTAGCAAATGAACTACTCGTCCTAGGGTCATATTTCGACGGTCGTTGTACATCTATACTGTTGATTTATTGGTCATTGGTCATTGGTTTTTAAATTAGGTCAAATATCAAGCTAGACAGCTAACGCGGAAAAATCGACTTATAATCATATATCATGCCCATGCATAATATTCTTGTCGCTCCAGTAATTGTACATGCTACTCTTATATTTCTTTCCGCATCTAGTTCTAATGAGTGTACGGAGTGTAGGAAAGATGCATTCAGAAGCAATAGTCGATGTTATGATTGTCCGTGGCAATGCAATTCACCACCAACTGCAATATTAAGGACGTGTAGTGAAGATGGTGGTAGTTGTGAACTTGGGTGTAAAGTTGGATGGTACGGACAAAGATGTAAGACAAGATGCAAATCTACTTGCAAAGACTCGGTCTGTGAACGACTTAGTGGTAGGTAATCCGGATATTTTAATCAAGCTGTAAATTATGCAATTGTCAACTAAAAGTACAAATACTAGTACTCGAGAAAGTGAGAAACAGTCAGAGGGTCAACAATGGGCGATTTAAAGGACAAGGTTCACTAATGGCTTAATTTTGGCCCTGTGATTTTTCAAAATATAAAACTGTGTTTTCCTATAAATCTGTCCTATAAGTCAAATGATTTAACATTTCCTGTGTAAAAAATGAGCATACATATCCAAATTGTCCTTGTATTTTGTTGACAAAACTGTCAATAATATGACGTTTACGTCATGTTTAGCCAAAACTGTATTTTTTGGCCATTTTCACGACTGTTAATGACGTCAATCCTTCCGAAAAACCATGATGGCATTCTTGCGACACTTTTATATTTTTACATAACCAGTGTTCTGCAAGTCTTTTGGCTAATAATGGCATTTTTTGATAAACATAACCTAATCCAAGTTGATTTGTTGACATATTACGAGAGAAATTTGGAAAAGTATGCTTAATGTTTTTGAAAGACAGTGTTAGGCTATTAGAAACATAAGACATATTTGTAGGAAGATGCCTACATATTTTTCGATAAAATTTAGGGCCAAATTAAGCCATAAATGAACCTTGTGATAAATAACAAGTTTAAAACAAGTGTATTGGTTATTTTTTTCATTTAATAATATCGCATTGTCGATAAATGATACCAATACGATACCATTGTTTTTCTCTAAACATAACCAAATGATTTCAATCAAGCAATAAGAACATAATGTTATTTGTATATACCGCCATGTTAATTCACATGTACTTGTAAGGGTTTATATAGTTGGTTATCTTTCTAAAGATACTGGAATATGCATAATTACGAATTCATAGCAAATGCAATTGTGTTCAAAAGATCAATTCAAAATACAGTGTATTCATAAATGCTGTCACTATCTAAAACGTTGTCATTTTTTCAAACAGGTAAGTGTTTAAACGGCTGTATTACAAATGAATTCACGGGGCTCACATGTGAGGATTATTATAACGATGGATGTTTTAAAAAAACTTGTGACCAAACTGGCAATTGTCTCGATGGCCATTTTCACGACTGTTAATGACGTCAATCCTTCCGAAAAACCATGATGGCATTCTTGCGACACTTTTATATTTTTACATAACCAGTGTTCTGCAAGTCTTTTGGCTAAAAATGGCATTTTTTGATAAACATAACCTAATCCAAGTTGATTTGTTGACATATTACGAGGGAAATTTGGAAAAGTATGCTTAATGTTTTTGAAAGACAGTGTTAGGCTATTAGAAACATAAGACATATTTGTAGGAAGATGCCTACATATTTTTCGATAAAATTTAGGGCCAAATTAAGCCATAAATGAACCTTGTGATAAATAACATGTTTAAAACAAGTGTATTGGTTATTTTTTTCATTTAATAATATCGCATTGTCGATAAATGATACCAATACGATACCATTGTTTTTCTCTAAACATAACCAAATGATTTCAATCAAGCAATAAGAACATAATGTTATTTGTATATACCGCCATGTTAATTCACATGTACTTGTAAGGGTTTATATAGTTGGTTATCTTTCTAAAGATACTGGAATATGCATAATTACGAATTCATAGCAAATGCAATTGTGTTCAAAAGATCAATTAAAAATACAGTGTATTCATAAATGCGGTCACTATCTAAAACGTTGTCATTTTTTCAAACAGGTAAGTGTTTAAACGGCTGTATTACAAATGAATTCACGGGGCTCACATGTGAGGATTATTGTAACGATGGATGTTTTAAAAAAACTTGTGACCAAACTGGCAATTGTCTCGATGGATGTTTACCTACGTTTTGGGGTGACACATGCCAATTATGCCAAGACAAATGCAGAGAAGGTCCTACAGAAGATGAGAAAGTCTGTGATATTTCTGATGGCACGTGTCTGTATGGGTGTGAGAATGATTTATACTGGGACAACCAATGTACCACTTTATGTTCAAGTTTTTGTGGCAATGGTGTGTGTGAACAAATGACTGGAAACTGCACAAATGGCTGCTCCAGTAATAAAGTATATGGTATTGGTTGTACAGAACGATGTAATGACAACTGTGTGAACATAACCTGTTTCCGTGATGGTTATTGTGATCTTGGATGTGTCGATGGCTGGTATGGTGATCATTGTGATAAACCTTGTGAATCACATTGTTATGGCGATGTTTGTCATAGAGATCATGGCTTTTGTACAAGCGGATGTGATATCGGTTGGTATGGATCATACTGCACAGAACCATGTGGTCTTAACTGTGTCAACAGAGCATGTTACATCGACACCGGCCACTGTACATATGGCTGTGTTTTTGGTTTCGAAGGCCTAAAGTGTGACACGGGTACGTATCTATTACATATAATGTGCCCCCTCCCCCAAAAAAACAAAACCATAAGTACACTTGTACAATGTTTACAGCTGCACAATTACACTTGGTTAAAATATCGAATATCTGTTTATCAGACAGTTACAATTTGCTAGTTTGTGAAAATACAGTTACTAAACGAGTCAAAAAGTGGTAGGAATACAGTCCGCGACAAAATAAACGCACAAGTTTTTCGGGGGTCTCATTTTCTAAATAAGTTTAATATATATTTTTTATAAAAAATATTCATGCTACACGGGTTAAACACTTGACTCCTGTGCATTTTTGCACACAATTATATTTGTTCTAAAACCGGATTGGTCGGAAGAGGATAAAACCTATGTTTTGCACTTGGTGCTCGTGCGAAATCGAAAAGCGGAACGTTTGTATTGACGAATAGTAGGTTATCGACAACACTTTTAAAAAGTCATCAAATGAAAGCATACAAGGTAAGTTAAAACATGCAATATTTGCAAGAAAACATTCGGTCGAAAGAAACTGCAATTCTTAGAATGTGAATGAGTCGTGCTGCTGTCGCCAGGCAATCCCAATGCCGCTATTCTACAATTACAAGGCTAAAAGAGCGATATGATGTCACTGGGTAGATAAAGGGACCGCCCTCACAAAGAGGGCCCCCGGATATAATCGTAGACAAGGTGGGACTATGCGCATGATCCATCGCAAGAATCGCTTCCGGTCACGCACAACCACAGCTAGGATGATAATAGGAGTCCAATGGCGAGTAAATTGACAAATTATTTGAAAAATATTACTCCGTTTTCAAAATATCGTATTTTTATTTGTATTTATTTTTTGTTTCATTCTTCATTGTAGACGATAACGATACATTTCAGTCGTTTCAGGTTTAGCCAATCAATGTCGCACCTCATTCATATCTTTACCAGCATTATCACAAACAATGAATAAATGCATATCTTTATTTGTACGTGGTAGTAGTTGCCAGTATAGCATTTGGGTCGGTTTTAGACAAAACGGATCGCCAGTCCCCAAGTGAATTCATAAACATGCATATCTGGGCGACCTTGGACGTCGGATCCGCGCACGAGCACCACTAGGAGGATGAACTTCACCAGACCCTAATTCAAGAGTGGAACATGATCACACAACAACGCATGCCAACTATCTTAGCATCGATGAGCCGTAGTGCATTAGTGTTAAGGGTGAAGCACCAGGCATTAAATGTGACTAATGTGTGAATTTTGCCATGCTCGACTGTTAGATTTAAACCTTCGTAGAAATGTTATTACTATACAAATATCAATGGAAATTTGAATTTAACCTCATGAGTCCGTGCAATTTCAATGAATGTGAAAGATAACAATATCAAATTTTTACTACAGTGTGTTGTATAATATAAAGTGTGCGTTTTTTTGTCCCTGAGAGAAGATGATCTGAATTAAAATAACAATGCGATTCAAATTTTAAAGGCTGACATTACTGTCTTTTTATGACAATATTACCTTACAAGCCGGACAAAAAAACTTTATATTTTCATCTAGGGTATGGTCTCTATACTTAATATACCTTAATATTACTTATCTTCAAAAATAGTGTTATTACAAATGTAATTTAGACAATTAGCTCTGTATACTTATTATTAGTGAGCATTGTATGTCATTTGAAATCAGTACTAGCATACGGTGTGAATTCTTGGACGCCTTTAATTATTTTGAAAATTTTAAGTGGTTTCTTACCAAGCAACAAGAAGACACCTTTAATTATTTTGAAAATTTTGAGTGGTTTCTTACCAAGCAACAAGAAGACGCCTTTAATTCTTTTGAAATCTTTAAGTGATTTCTTACCAAGCAACAAGAAGACACCTTTAATTCTTTTGAAAATTTTAAGTGGTTTCTTACCAAGCAACAAGAAGACGCCTTTAATTCTTTTGAAAACTTTAAGTGATTTCTTACCAAGCAACAAGGAGGCGCCTTTAATTATTTTGAAAACTTTAATTGGTTTTTTACCAAGCAACAATAAGACGCCTTTAATTCTTTTGAAAACTTTAAGTGGTTTCTTACCAAGCAACAAGGAGGCGCCTTTAATTATTTTGAAAATTGTAATTGGTTTCTTATCAAGCAACAAGACGTTTGTCCGTTCGTCCGTCCGTCTCATTGAGAATGTTAACCAAACCTTTCAAGTTGTTGAAACTCAAATATTTCCTAAGTCAATCAAGGCATTGCTTTCAAACTCCGTTTTCAAACTCAAAATTAGGCATGATATGCAGAGAAAATCAATGAAAACCTTTAAAATAAAATTCATTGAGCATGTTAATATCACGAAAACACATAATATTTTAACGCGAAAATAGAGTGACATTTTAGCTGCAATTTTATCACAATGTCTTATTACGGATGTTTTAGCCAAATCTGATCACAGAAAGGATTACAAAAATGTTGCCACTTGTTCAGATGGGCAAAGTATATGTTTAATGTACAAATATCATTCATATATTAGTATCTGAAGTCTTGCTTTGTATTATTATTTCTTCTCATGAAAGTTGAGATCAAATCACAGTGAATTATGTTGACCTTATTTTATTTATAGTTTCTATCATTCAGCTGGTGAATCGGGTGGTGTGTATAATCATTGTCTATTGTTCAGTACAAGTGAATATTAATTTACCGTTTGCTACATGTTGTACATTATTATTATTGTTGGTTCCCCAGTATTGTGAATACATACCGAAATTTTTATTTCATTGTAGATTTGCCTATTTAATTATTACTTCCTAAATAATACGAGGTTAGCTTTCGTCCATCGGTCGGCATAACAGTTCCCAAAGACATATGCTTATTCCAATCAAGTGTTTATTTAGATGCTTGTGGCAAACTTCACTTTAAGTATGCCATGTCTAGACAACAACTCATGACATTTTCAAACACAGATTAGTACTACTTATGTTGAAAGGTACACAAGCTATGTGTAATTTACATCACAATATATATCATTCTTAACAAAAGTTATTGGGCGGAACTGTATTTATTTGATTTTATAGCATCGATCCCTCCAGATGGTACGGAACCGAAGAACCTGCCGATTGTAATCGCAGTAGTTACATGTATCTGTGTAGTCGTGGTATGTGTTGTAATTGCAGTTTTATGTGCTCGACGTTATCGAGTTAGAAAAGGTAATTCATGCTCTTAATTTCATTAGTTGAATATGGATCAATATTTATTCCTGATTTTGCGTATCCCTGTAGTGGTATTGTCAGAACAGAGATTATAAAAGCCAAAAAAGTATTACATGTACATTATATATCGGGTTCATGAGGAGTTGTATTATCGTGTTTATGCTTATCCAAAACATCGTGACCTGTATTGGTGATGTGCTTTCCATTTTCCTTTGTCCTTTGACGTCGTGATCAATATGAACTGCGTTATTAAAAAAAGTTCAGCGCATTACTTTTAATCATTTTTTAAATATAATATGTACAGAGCATATGATATAATTTATAACCTTTCTGCAATTACGTGTTCATATTTAATATAGATAGACTCTGTGAGCGATAACCTTTCAGTATAACTATACAATTTTTTTTGTGATTTAACTTTTACTCCCGATATAGTTACAACACATATACACACATATCCAATAAAAACATTACGGATTGAGATATATAGTCAGTGTAGATGTATCAACATAAATATATGAGTGCATATATAGTAACTGTATTTAATAAGGGATTATGTTGGAAAAAAATAATAGAGAAACAATCCAGACGAAAGGGGGAAAAATACTTATAAAAAAACGAAATAGAGAAAAAAAATCCATTTTTCAATGTGCTTGTCAACTTTATTTTTCGCAAATGCTATTATTTCTTCCAACCTATTTCTCTCTGATATTACATTTCGAAAATATAAAATACTTAGTATTTCATTGATATTCTTGCATTTGAAGATAAAGTATTTTGCCAGAAGTAAAAGGAAATTAGTATAGTAAAACCTCGGTAATACGAGCAGCGATTATTCGAGCAACCGGCCTAATTCGAGCAAATTTCAAGTCCCGGCGAATTTGCTCTATATTGAACATTAAATTATCCCTCTTACTCGAGTACAGTTATTACGAGCATCCGGTCTAATTCGAGCGTAGGTGTTGGTCCATTCAACAATTTTCAACGATAATTTGTTACTTTATCTCGAGGCAATCAACCGAGCAAAATTTCACACCTCCGAAAAAAGTCATACTTAATTTTGTTACGGTCCGTATTTTTCACACATCGTAAAAATCACATTTTATGACAATAGCGTCATCCCTAACACTTAAATTGATTTACGTATTTTCGATTTGATACATTAAACACGAAGCAGAAGACATTAAATTAATGAGCGTGATTAAAACAACACATACGTTTCAGAACTTTTAATTATCGTAAGATAAACCAACGTACATGTAGAATCTTAAATATGTATGCACCGTACGTTATAAAACTGCAAGTAAAAATAATTTTAATTTTTTGGTAAAAAAGGAGTTCCTTGGGTTTTTTAAATTTTGAGTTCATCCAAAGTATTTCTTTCGATAGCTTTGTAGGTCATGCTAAACAAACCACTAAGCACTTGTTTAAGGAAATGTGATTTTATATTTAAGCATTTCGTATCGTTTGGATCGATGTTACATTTAAATATTAATTCTTCTCCTTATTTTTAAGGTCTGATTTATAAATTTCGCTCAGTTTTGAATCACGCTTAAGTTAACGCTTCACCCAACTTGCTTGAAGTGCTTTGTTTAGTGACCAAATATCAATCATCTTCAATCCACCATCTTAATAGTCCTGAATAATTTGTTGTCGTTGAATTTTGTCTGGTTTTGAATTCCATAAAAAACTGAACATCGTTGTTTTAATTTCTTTTAGGATCTCATTTGAAGGACTTTCTAGAACAGTCAGTGGGTACAATAGTTTTGGGATTGCAAAGGTTTTTAGAACTGTTATTTTACCTATCATTGTCATATTTCGTTTACTCCAGGATCTTAAACATTGGTTAAAAGCATCTATCTTAGGTTTTATATTGGTATCGAGCATACATTGTTTGTTTTTGTTGAACGTTATTCCTAATGCAGTTGCTGAGTTTGATGTCCAGTTGAATTGTTTTTCTTTACAGAATATTGTGTCTCGGTGCCTTAATGACCCTATACGCAGTACGTTACATTTATGCGTGTTCAGGCTTTCAAAAGAGTATTCCGATCCATCAAGTGGAAAACTTGCATCGTCCGCAAAAAGAGATTGTTTTATTTCGATTCCGTTTATCTTAATAAGCGGATATAGCTCAGTGGTAACGCACTGGGCTGTCAATCCAGAGGTCGTGGGTTCAATCCTTGGCATCGGCACTTGACATATTCTGAAATATTTATAATATTTCCCGCTATATCTGGCCGTGTGGTCTGCAAGTATCTGGAAGTGCCAGGAAGCTGTGTATCGGTGCTGTACACCGGGCACATTAAAGAACCAGACTGTCTATTCGAAATAAGAGCTAGGCGCACTTCTGCAGCGCCGGACATGCCTGTATCTAATGTCTCTCTCTCTCTCCCTTCAGGGGCTTTCTCTTAGTCTGTCCCTCTGGTCAGATCATGCTGTATCTGCACTGGTAGAGGATGCACCTGCGCCCTTGTGGCTGCAAAAAAAAATGTAAAGTGCCTTTGAACGTGCGTTCGCATGAAAAGGGCGCTATATAAATCTGGTATATTTTTATTTATTTCATTCCTTTGATAGCATTGTTGTTATTTATCATTATAGACATAATTTCGATACACATAATAAAAAGGTAGGAAGACAATGGACATCCCTGACGAACGCCTTTTTCTATGTTAAAGAATCGTGACATGTAGCCATTGTTAGTAACACTCGCGCTAGCTTCGTTGTATAGGACCTGTATCCATTTTATAATTGAGTCACTGAAGTTAAAGCTTTTTAGTGTCTTCCAGATAAAATTATGGTCTAAGCTATCAAATGCTTTTTGAAAATCAGAGAAGAAAATTAAACCGTGTTCATTTGTTTTGTATGCATTATCGATGATTTCGGATATTAATCGGACATTTTCACCTATGTATCTATCTTTGATAAATCCAGATTGGTCTTCGGTTATTATACTTGGTAGAGTTGTTTTTATTCTATTAGCAATACATTTAGCTGCAACTTTATAATCTGCATTTAGTAAAGATATTTTTCTCCAATTATTTAAAGAAAATATGTCCTTTCCTGTTTTTG
Organism: Spisula solida; assembly: GCA_947247005.1. Taxonomy (NCBI): domain Eukaryota; kingdom Metazoa; phylum Mollusca; class Bivalvia; order Venerida; family Mactridae; genus Spisula; species Spisula solida. Next base: position 50,469,833 of record OX365947.1, on the reverse strand, counting down.
GCAAAAGTGTTATTAAGCTTTGTGTTTGTAGTGGAGTGGGTTTTCCATTTTGATAAGAGTAGTTGAGGGAACTTACTAGATATGATTTTATATCGTTCTAAAAAAGTTTGTAAAATTCAACTGATATGCGATCTGAACCAGGCGATTTATTGTTGTTCATTTTTGTACTGCCTTTCGGTACTCATATTTGGTTATTTCGCCTGCCGTTAGAATTTTTTTCGCTTGAAAGTGTTTTTTATACTAACTCAAAGTTTGAATCATCGTTTACTAATGTTGTGTATATTTTGTAAAAATGTTCGTAAAAGATGATTATCTCATTCATAATATCTTTATTATCTGTAAGTACTTTGCAATCTTTGTTTTTGATACGTTTGATCGACTTTTCGGAAGCTCTCTTCTTTTCCAAATTCGCAAAACATGCGGTGTTTTTCTCATTGATTTCGACCCATTCGGCTTTTGATCTTTTATTTTTTCATCATTAAAATTCTCAAGTTTTTGTTTTTCTGACATTAATCTATGTTTTAGAGCTTCATCATTCGGGTCTTTATTTCAATATATTTTATGTTTGATTGTATTTTGAGTTCTTCTTTATGTTTTTCTTTCTTTCTTTTAGAAGCATATTTGATGGATTCGTTACGTATGGTGCCTTTTATTAGTTCCCAAAGTGTATTTGGATTCGCGTTACGTTATTACTGACTAGTTCTTGAATAGAATTATTGATCAAATTTTTATAGTCATTTTCCATTACATACGAATTGTTGAGTTTAAATTAACCCGGTCCACGAGGAGTCTATTTTTAGTTTTACTTTAGAGTGGTCAGATTTATATCCGGGAACTATTTTACATTCTGATGCTTGATTTATAAGACTTTGTGAAAGTAAAAAGAAGTCGAGTCTACAGAAGATTGGTGGGTTGTGATTAGAATGCCATGTATATCTCCGTTCATGTGGGTATTTTAGGCGCCAAATATCATGTATATCATAATTAGCTATCACATCGTTTATGCGAGCTTGACCTTTTTTTATGCGTATCTCACCTTCCGTTAACTTTATCCATTTTATAGTCTATGACAGTATTGAAATCTTCTTCTATTATGATACATTTATCTGAATGAGTATTTAAGAAAAAATTTAAAGTGTCATAAAAAGCTGTATCATCAATGTTTGGGGCGTATATATTTAACATAACAGTTTCATGACCATATAATTCTACATGTATCGCTTGAAGTCGTCCTACAATTATCTCATGAACACCTAAAAGTTTGTATTCTACCCTTGGGTATACAAAAATACCTATCCCTAGGCTATTGGAGCTGTCCCCACTTAAATATACATCACCAGTTTTGCTTACAATGTATCTCTTGTAACAGACAAATGCTGTAATTCTGTTGCGTTTTTTCTTGTTAGCTAAACCTTTAACATTACATACTTTTATTTCATCCATATTTAGTTTGAACCTTCAAAATATTTGAGAGAAACGTGAAATGATAATAGTACATGTATGTTACATGTAGGTAGCATGTTGCATAAAGTTGTAAAGCACATTGTTACAAATAGATATATGTTGTGATTTGGATTTATAATTAATGATCATCGTATAATTTGGGAAAAAAATAGATTGATTTCGTAATGGGGTTTGTTCAATTATGATGTCATTTAAAACAACAATAACAACAAAAAATCAAGAGAAGAAAAAAACAAGCAAAAGACCAAGCGAGAAGAAAAACAACCTAGTCGCATTTAACAATTGGCTAGAAAAAGTAAAACACAATATTCACTAAAAACATGCATATATATATATACGTAGGGTGTTCCAGAAGTAATAGGACTTTTTTAATAGCAGCGCGGTAAATGAAAAATTTAGAAAACTAATTTGCTGTAAATAAAATTTCATCTATCACTGATAAACACGCGACATATTAAAGCAATTGGATTATTAATAAAAAATATATTAAACATTAAATATAACATGTACCATGGAGGCGGGTCGCGCTGCGACGTTATGATGACGTCGCCTTTCAAACACAATACTTTAACCGAAAGACATCCTTAGTAATTTTTATATATTGTCACCCTGACTATCAAAACAGATTGGATGTTACTGTCCATATTGTTTATATTTGTATCTGTACCAATATTCCCAAAAAATGAGTTACAGTGATGTAAGAAATTGCTCTTACCTTGAAGCGTCTATCAGTGTACTTTGTCTGTGACTTGACCTGTGTTCACTTGTTAGTTCATACCTCCGCCGTCTGAGAACAGTTTGTGCCAATAGAACACGAATAGATGCTGGATGCTATTACATTTTGCTTATTTAATTATTTCAATGGTTTGCATTGTTGTTTTTTTCTAATTTATAACATAATTTAGCAATCGCGCGGTTTCTAGTTTTTGACGTTGACGTCGTTTCGTCCATGACGCGATTTGATATATACACTTGTTAACTCAGTCGTGATCATAAACAAAAGCGATTTATTCATAAGTTTGCATGAACACGTCAGTGGTTACTGAGATATTCCCATGTTTAGTAGGGTTAATAATAAAAAATTACAGTGTGACCCGCCAGTGCGTTACATGGTTTCTATGACAACGCTTTGTATAAGCATCACCAACAACAACGAAACAATGTTGTTATCAGTATATAGCGCATGAAATTCTACACATATGAGATAAATTTCATTAAAATGTAAGTGTTGAGTAAGAAGTTATGAGAAAAGTCCTATTATTTCTGGAACGCCCCTCGTATATATATATTTATACACATACATACACACACATACACACACACACACACACACGCACGCACACACATATATATATATATACACATACTTATATAGAACGTAGGCGTATAGTGTAGTCATTTAGCACTCTACATAACATCAATCATAACACATTAATTTATATTACATGCATATATATATATATATATATATATATATATATATATACATATATAGAATAATGTATATATATATATATATATATATATACATTATTCTACCAGTAGTATATCAATTAAATAACCTGTAGTAACCCCCAGACATTATATAACTAGTGCAAGATATAATCTATCAAATATAAATGAGGCACATCAGTTCTGCATAATGTTCGTTTCAACCAACGTATCAATACATTACAAGTGTAGTTCAACCCAGTATTGTAAACTGTAGTATATATATCTACCGTAGTTGATAATGCCGTGTGTTATGAAGTGTACACATTTGTAATAATAATAAAGTTGTACTATAATTTTATGTTTATCTCAACAAACAGCAATACCAAGAACGATATAGTAACGTGTACCACTGTATACGACATAATTTAATGCAAATGCAAGTTTATCATTAGTTACTGTACTACATTATTAGTGCTCATTGGAATTGTACGTTGTCCCGCTAATCACACCTCCTCATGCGCTGTGTATTATACCTTATATTATACCCTACATCGTATGTACAAAAAGACACAACACCCGCCCAATACACAAGCTTGAACGGTCAGTATAATTCACTTGTTTTTGCACAGGTACATATTTGTAGATGATTATACACTACACAAAAAAGTCAGCGTCCGATGTTTAGTGATATTGTCAATCTTCCTTGTGTTCTTAAGGCGGCCAGGGGATGTTGATCCACGTGTCGTATTCTTCGAATTTGACAATGCGGAACTGTTCATTTTTATTTTTGTATTTGATCGTGCCGTTATGTGTCCATACGTTGTTGGCATCAATTTCATCCGGTTGACGAACAATCCTGTATAGCGCAGTTTCTTCCTATTTCCGATGATTTCTTCTTTCTTCCTCCTTGATACTAGCTTTACTATTATATATCTATTTTTTCCTACTCTGTTCGGCATCCTGTGTGCTATATCAATATCCGAGAGTGTAAGATCTGCAACACCCTTTTCTTTTAATATCGAAATAGCTTTTTCTGCAGACTCAAGTGCATTTTCATCGGGGTTTGTATCCTCTATCCCTGCTATTATTATATTATTTCTTCGACTATATTGCTCCAGTTCATTCTCTACTTTTCTATGTCTTTCATCGCTTTTCTGAAGTTCCTTTCTTATGTGGCAGAAGTATCTTTTTCTGACTCGAACGACTGCTCAAGCGTTTTGACATTTGTTTTTAGTTCGCCACATTCCTTCTCCTTATCAAAGAGTCTACTTTCAAGCACTTCGATACTCTTTTCGACAGATCTATGATAAATCTTATCTATCTGTTTTCTCACATACCTTTACACGTACTTTAGTATGGTACTGCTTCTATGGAATATCAGAAAAAACAATACCGGTAGAAGTAGGGTGTTCTATTAACAGGACTGACCATGCAGTGTGTACAGCACAAGTATAAAAAATTGTTCCCAAGTAACAATGTTGCAGCGTAAATATATCTAATAATTAGCTATGCTTCTCTCGCATGATGTTGAAAGCCAAGATTTTCTTTATTTCTAATGAGAGTAACGTACATTATTTATTTTTCTTAAGATACCCCGAACTCATCTGCTGAAGGACCGACAAGGTATGTTGTTTACTTCAGAACATTTATATCAGATACATTTTAATACATGTACTGGTCAGTCTACCGAGCTAGGAGCAGAGCTATCCATGCAAGGTTGAACGACTCGAATATATACATTTTTGTGACGCTTCCAAATTGTGATTCCGAATGCAATGCAGTTGTAAGAAAAGCATTTTAAAACGCAAAATGGTCAAAACATGATAGCATAGATAGTTCTATTGGTAGTCGACTTAGCTACATTGTATGTACAATATAGTCACACTTTCGATTTTAAAAAACCAGTTTCTTAAATAATTAAACGTATGTGTTTAGTACTTGTAATAGTATGAAGTTAGAATTAAAACGCACTCCTGGTCCAGGACTTTGTGCTTGAATTTATTACAAAGTGCTGAATGTAGAAATATGTATACATGAGAATGTCGTTGATACAGTTCACTTATACCCACTCTTGTTTCTGAAATCAAAGCCGGAGAAGTTAAATACGTATACGTATGATACAGTTATACATAATATAGTTTAAGAGAGGATCAAATTAATGGATTCGGAATGGGAATGGCATTACGTCTGTGTACTGCATGACACTATTGCTAAAGTGTGTGTGTCTTTTATGGAAAGGAATCAAGAACGAACAAACAATCCTGTCGATGATGTTAGCTACTACAACACACGAATTCATCCGATGGTCCAACTACCGAGTGATGGGACTGTGGCCGAGGCAACTCTTGGAGGTGTTGGCTACTACAACACACGAACTAATCCAATGGTCCAACTACCGAGTGATGGGACTGTTGCCATTGGAGATGGGTGAGTAGTGTTCTAGATATTTACAAGTTGTATTTAATTCCATGGTGAATATTATAAGATCAAACAGTTTGTCGTTTAATGCACTTGTCTTAATTTCTTGTCTAATTTTCATCAATGTACATGTCCACCGATAGTTTTAAAGTCCTATGACAATTATACTAGTCGTTTATTATGGTCAATTAAAACTTAATTACAGATAAATTCAAGAAAAACAGAATGTTTCTTTTGTGAGCAATTATGGTTTTCATACATTACATTTATACGCCACATTATCTCATCATCGGATCAAAGAAAAGATGATTGCGCTGGTTGAGTATCATTTTGTTTGGGGAAAATGTTTCTCACATTCAACTACTCCGATGTAGTATTCCAATGCCTCTTTTACTTTAAATAAATTGGATAAACACCTGATGATGACCTATAGCGCAGTCTATAAAACAGGTAACTTCCTTCTGGATAATATTTTTCTCAGGCTTGGCATTAACACCTACTAGACAGATTATCATTATTCCTATAGTAACACATTGAGCACCACTTGTTGTCGCTCTGTTTTGTATTGTTGAGAATGGTATTGATTTATACATTGTAGACCAATTACCTGACGTGAAAGCGGTTTTTGTTAGAGGTTATGATCTTTAAATTTTGCAACGAGCTGTGTCCGTGTTAAATTTTGAAGCTACCCGAGTCCATTTATAGTTCACCATTATCCTTCCTATATCATTGTTTGATGATCGGCAATATGTAGACTCTATGAATATGCCTAATCGGAGGCCTTTTGGGGCGACATATGTTGACGACTGTCTATTGTATTGCCGTCTTTTCGTGCCTTTGAATATATTGCTCTCTCGATTCTCTGATTTATTATAGTTCATTGAGTATTTTCTGTAATATGTTAAAACATTTGTTAATAATGTTGTATTTCAAGTTTTACTTCTTTTGTAACTGTCACCGTGCCTTTTTGGTGTATGGGAACCTTTATCTTTTATTTACACTATTCTTTTCCATACGGCTGTATGTGGGTAGGTGTGAGGTTTGATGCACCATAATGCATTCAAGGCCCAAGTGACATTTCGCTGTCATAGAATAAGAAGGTCCCAAGTGCTCCTTTTCATAAAAGTCGGAACTGGTCATGTTGACAATACCTTAAGTTTAAAAAACTTGTTTTTCCATACGTAAAGAGTAGTTTTCACACACGTTTTTTCTTGTTTGTTTCAAATACCGATTTTTTACATACGACCTTCTAATTTTATGCCAGCGATTTGTCACTGTCCGACCAAGGCCGAAACCCTACATACTGTTGCGGTCGGGTTTTTCCTCGTGGTGTGTGGTAGTCCTTGTGATTTGTTCGTAAACGTTGTAATTACAGTGCCCTTAGTAATGATTACGAAGCGTTAAAGGATCAAACTAGAGATACATTGACATACTCATCTCTTCAACCAGTTAGTAGTAATCCAACAAACGGTAAGTGGTATCATTGTATATTTGATATTTTATACCTAATCGTATAAATACTCAGATACGTTTACTTTAAAGAGATTTCCTGACGTCCAAAGGCATGGTGTTATGGACTGTAAAGCCGGGTAACGTATGGTTGTCAACTTTGTGCAAAACATGTTCTCATTGGCTGGCAATCTTAGATTGTACAACCGACCTGAGATAAATATAAACGGACGATAGTAGATATGTACAATGACTACTCTGCAAGCACACTACGACATAAATGCTAATATTAATAAATTCTTCTGCGCTGTTATGTTACATAGATATTATATATTCATTGTATGATCCTACATGTAGTATAAATATTATTTTATTTCTATTTTCAGTCGATACAAGAAATGTGAACCTAACATACGAAAATTTGAAACTGCGTGTGTTTTAATGGCTACATAGACTGATACTAGTAGTTTATTTTCAAAATACAGAAGGTCGAAGACATATGAGGAGCATAGATTATGGTGACATATGTACAGTTATAAATTACATAATACATGCATGCACACACGCTTACATACGTTTAACTGCAGTACATCATTTTTATACACTGCTTGTGTAAATTTGGTTTGTGTATTTCATTTACTCCTACAAATCTTCATTTTATATCGTGTATGGTGGCTGATTTATGCCATGCCGTATTTTCGCTTTTTCGCCACAACAAAGAGAAAATGCGAAAATGTAACAATGCAAAAAAAGTTGTCTTCGTCGTATCTTTGCATTGTTGCATTGTCGTTTTGTTGTGGCGAAAAAGCGAAAATACGACAGAAGAAGGGCGAGAATACGACATAAAAAAGGTGTCGTGTTTTCGCCTTACATCTGTTGCGAAAACACGACAAAGTCAACTTTTTCGCTTTGTTACCTCTTCGCTTTGTCCCCATAACAAAAAGAAATTGTGTCCCCATAACAAAAAGAAAGTGTAGCAATGCGAAAACACTACAAAGTCGACAACACATGATAAACAGAAACACAAACAGAGCATAACATGTATGGTGATACAAAACATGATTTTCACAAAGATTAAGTAAGATGTTAGTTAGCTACGCTCCTGTTTCAAATTTATGTTCACAAAACACAAATGTTTACAAAATAAGTTGGTATATTTACTCACCTAAAAAAGGTATAATAAAGGTAAATGAACTCTTGTCTGACTGTGTTGACATGTCATGCAATTTTAAATCCAGAAAAACTGTCTATTTTTTTTAATGAAAGTTGTACTTTGTGAAATTAGGCACCGAATGTAGAATAAGTTATAAAAGTAGTTAGTTTTCACAGCATGAAAAGTTACGTTTAATTTTCGATTAAAATTAACGTAAATGTAATTATATTCGAAATTAAATACATTTAATCAGAAAAAAGTAGCCATTAAATTCCATATTTAAGATAAGTTTAATACTACATTTAAGTCGAATTATTCCTACAATTTTAAGTCACAATTAACTTGCATTTAAAGGTGATTAAATATAGAATATAAATGGGATTAAATGCACGTTTATGCAATATAAACACAAAATTAAATGCGCTTAAATTTGAAATTTAAGTAGCATTTAAAGGTGACTAAATATCTTTCTTTTCATTAAATTTATTCTGCACATATTGTGCAAGGAAGACAACCACTCAGCATAACCTGCTTCTTACCAATAAAACATTTCTGCATCGTACGATTTATATAGTATAACTATACTTTTATATTGTATGACTGATACCCCAATCACACGACTCTCGAATCAGCCGGAATGGGCCCGAATGTGTCGGAATGAAGAAAGAATAAACAGTCGAAACACATTCCGAATAATAACTCGAATTGACCAAAATTATTACAGCTTTGTCAAAATGCCGTAGGAATACTTCAAATACCATTCAAATACAATTCTTATATACTTCGAGTATAACTCGAATACACTTCGAGTCCGCCTGGAATGATAGCGGATATCGTGCACGCATATGTTTTCAAAATACGGTAAACACAAGCATCGGACCGTTTTGCACGGGATTATGCACGGGTTGTGCATGGGTAGTGTGTTTAATATTAGTACCTATAATGGCTTTAAGTATTGTTTCGAATATAGTCAGAATGCCGTAAGAATATTTAAAATGTAATCAGAATGTCGGAAGAATACACTTCGGTAGCCGTTCGATATTCCACCCGACTTCGAATATATCTCGAAAGTTTTGAACATGCGCAAAACATTCGAAGTGGACACAGGAATGGGCCGGAATATATCGAATGCACTACGAATTGACTCAGCATGCAGACAGAATGTTTCGAATGCATTTCGATCATGAAGGAATACACCTCGAATTGCTATTCCTACGGCATTCCGGCTTATTCCGACGCCGTGTGATCTGGACAGTATCAATAAATACAGAGAGTTTTGAATAACAGTTTATTCATATTTATTTTAATATGTATTTTATTTCAAACGAAATAGGTTTAGAGCATGTTAAAACATTCAAACTGGCCCGAACATATGGAATGTACTCGGAATGCAGTCGGAATACATTTCGAACATACAAGAATGTACCACGAATTGCTATTCCAACGGCATTCCGGCTCATTCCGACTCTCGTGTGATTGGGGTATTAATATATATATTTTTTTTTTATTTTGCTTTTATTTATCCTCGCCACCGGATAATCCATATGGGCGAGGCCCCCAGAAGAAGCTAGTCACTTTAGTGTTTGGGGGATAGTGCATGATACAGAAGATGCTCCAATTCCAGAAGCATCCCTGGTTCTTTTACGTGCCGATGTAAAGCATCATACACGGGACCTCGCTTAACGTCTCGTCCGAAAGACTGTTAGTAAGTTTAGTTATGTTAGGTGGGAAACACTGAAAAGCATTTCACTTTTTGACTATTATTATCCTATATGTACTGCTTTTATATTTCAATGTCCATGAACAACCATAAAGTAGAATTTAAAAATGTAACACATACACTAGTTCACTATGATTCTACTTAACGGTATAATTTGTATTTAAAGTATATTTAACGGCAAGGAAAAGATATATACAAATTTTACTCATATTTATTTTAAAGGGAGGTAATAAAACAATTATGGAAATTGTTCTAGTTTTGAAACTTGTGGAATAAAATTTGTAGATCTACATGTGAACTAAACGCGAATCTAGTTGGATGCCTGTACTAGTATTATTTGTGATTATAAATATGAATAAAATTTAGTTAAAATACGGAAAATAAATCAAATTAAATGAGGACGTTTTTGTGAAATTCCAAATAAACGGAAATATAATATATTATTTTATTTGTGATCAAATTTACAAATTAAATTTAGTTTATATACGGAAAATAAATCGACTTAAATTTAACGTTTTTGTGAAATTCAAAATAAAAGTAAATATAATAAAATATTATTTGCACTTAAACCCGTTTTTTCATGCTGCGTTTGGTGTTCATCACGCCAATTTCAGCAACTTAAATTACAAATATAATTTCTACAAAATATTACTGTATAATTAACGGCAATTTTGGAAAAAGTAAAAACTAGAAAAAATTAAATGGCAAGGGTTAGGTATGGTGATGTGTTTTCCATTGCTGTTAAATAGGGAACGAAACACAAAAATCATATTTGCTTCAATCTATACTCGGTCTTATAGTATATAGTTTTATGATATTGGTGGTCTAGAGCAGAGTAAATTGTGGTGAAGAGATTAATTAATGAAGGGTCTCCCTCCAGTGCTGCCATGCAGCAGTCACTTCTTATTAAAGTTGTGTGTAGAAAAAGGACTTTTTGGCTATGTATTGTTCTACTCTTAAGTGAGATAGTAAATATGTTTTGCCATTTGTCAGGTTAGGTATGCAAGATTTCATTTTACATACATAGATATATTTTTTGCTATTATTTATACAGTATTTATACTACAGTTGTAGTTGTCTGGATATTTTGGCAGCAAGGAGAATGTCACACTGGTTCAAATTTATTCTTATTTCTTGGTTAATATTGTTTACCCATTGTTTCAGTGATTTGCCAAATTGGGATACAAAATGACATTCATAAAATAAGTGGTATAAAGTTTCTTGTTAATACTAAGATTCATTTTAAATAACAATGAGTTAGTGCCTAATATCCTATGGATAATTCTATATTGGAACCATTGTAGGTTTAAATCGTAAGTAATTTTGAAAAGGGAGTTAAAAACGTATTTCTATCCAAATTGTTCTGGTAGATTTAACTCGATTTCCCATTTTGGTTTTGATGTTATGGTTTCTATTTTGCTGATTAAGGAGTCATATATATTTTTACAACCCTACTTGGAGCCTGTAATAAGTTCAATGGGTAGAGGTTGGTTAATATGCACTTTTACAGTTTGTTTAGGAGTAATTGCAAATTTGTTACAGTCTGTCATTATGGCATTGATAAGGCTGTTATATTGTAAAAATAACGTTGAAATGTGTCATATGTGTAGTAATTTCCATTTGAATCTAAAAATAGTTTTATGAGAACTATTTAAGAATTGAATAGACATTTTCTGCGGTTCATCGGTGTATGAACTGTCGGGAAAATCACGCCGATACTACACCGATGAACTGCCGAAAATGTCTATTCAATTATCATAATTACAATAAAAATTAAAAAGTGTTGTTAATTTCCATATCCCTTCGTGTTATGTTTAGTCGTGGCGTAGAAATCCGTTGTCCCCTGAAATGAACAAGGCTAAATTAAGTAAAAAAAAAAATAATCAGGACGGGGACCCCAACGCTCCCAACGGACTCTGCAGATGCCAGAACGCGAAAAACATGCGTTAACGCTATTTTAGAACATAACCTACAATATAACTTCCATAATTGCGTTTGTATTTTGAACTAATTTCATTTTGGCGGGAATTTTAAGGCGACGTCGCGTACGTTACGCCGCGAAAAACAAACATTACGTCATACCAGTTTTAGTTATGAGCGTCGACTTCCGGGATCGACAAATACCACGAAAACATGGATAATGCGTTTTTTTTAAATTAATCATTTAAATCTTATTGAAAATTATTTAGTAGTTACAAATACAATTGGAATTACAGTTCATATGACGCTGAAGTACATTAACATGGCCGAGATGATGAACGAAGCTAAATTTAGGATGAACGAAAAAGTAGTCCGTCGATTGATTTGCATACGGAGCTGCTTCGTCGGGATATGAACGACAGGTCACATGACCGTTTTATCCAATCAGAATGCAGCATTTATGTGAAAATACACGAGATTGTAATTATTCCTTTATCAAGATACTTTTTGAAATAAAACTTTGCCTTCCAATTCTAAAAAAGTTATTAAGCCAAATTGGTAGATGTATAAAGTCTTGCCAAGAGTTTATGGCATGTTTTTCTACTAACTGTTTGTAGCTATTTAGGACATCTTTCCAAAAGTTGTTATGTCTATTTGGCACAATTTTCGTTTGAAAATCACTGCCAAATACACTAAAAAGTGTAATATTAGGACTAAGTTCTTCGACCAGTTTAAAATATTTAGTGGAGTTTGTGAGATATCTTCTAAGCCAGGTTACTTTAAGGCTTTCATAAAGTTTTCTAGATCTAGTACTCTTAAACCTCCAAGACTATAGTCTTGTACAATACACTTTCTGTTGACTTTATCTGGCTTATTATTCAAATAAAATCATAGTTTTTAAGTTTTTAATTGTATCAATGTTAGGGTAGGTAAACTGAGAATTTAATGATTTTTTCATAATGCCAATGTTTTAATAATTACATTTCTGCCAATGGGAGTCAGTATTCTTTTTGACCATACTGTAAATAACCTTTTAGTCATTGATTTTATTCTTGGAGATTTTTAGAGAATATTATCCTAAGTAATTTAAAGCTATTCATTTCCCAATTTAGACCTAAGTTGGGGCAAATGATAGTATTTATATTTTTTTAAAGGAGCCTATCCAGACAGCTTTTGTTTTATCAATGTTTATCTTAATGCCTGAAATACTAGCATAAAGTTTTAACACTGACATCGTTGTTCTAAGTGAAATTTCTATACCATCGAGTATAAGGGTAGTATCATCTGCGTATTGTGAAACTAAAAGTTTTGTTCCATTAACATTCAAACCCTAAATATTGTTGTTTAGTGTTATCAATATAAACAGTTGGGGAGATAGAGGATCACCTTGTCTATGTCGATGTATTGTTAACCACTCAGACAGATGTCCATTGATTATAACACGCTAAGAAATATTTGTTTAAAAGTTTTTAACCCAATTGATCAAGTTAGGTCCAAAGTTAAATAAAGACAATAATTTATACATACATTTCCATGATAGCGAGTCAAAAGCTATAGCAAAATTTAAAGCCATATTAGGCCTTAAATAGCTATTTTCATAAAGCAATCACTTGGTAACCTATTTGAAGAGCCATTGATTTTGAGCACTTTTGTCGAATCCCAAAGTTGGAAAACACCATAAAATGGAAGCAAATTAAATACAACCCCCAGTTGGTATGTTTACAAAATAATGAATTGTAAACAAAAAATGCACAAATTATAATCTAAGGGAAGCAACTCTTGCAAAATTAGTATTTTGTCATCCACACATTTTAATTAAATGTGAATTTTGGCATACTATTTCGACAGATACATTTAACATTCTGTCGTCAATTATTGGTCATTTGTGAAAAATATCCTAATTTTTTGTAACTAGTCTATTTACTGGATGATCGAAAAAAAAGTCTTTGGAGAAATAATGTGGCTTTAAAACAAATTCTAGGTGTACATACTTAAACTACAAACGCAGCTATATACGGTGAATTCGGCATATATCCTATTGAAATCACACGAACAATAAGAATAATAAAAAACTGGTATTGAGTTATGAAAACCGCAGACTCATTGATGTACGTATACATTTATTTAATGCATGTCCCAAATGGTAATGACATAATACTTAATTCATGGGATTATATGTGAACAATTTGTTATCTAATCTTGAATTTGCTTTTATGTGGAATAGTTTAAATGTTACTCCTTTGCAAATTAACGATGTTATACAACGTATTATTGATCAGTATCTACAAGGCTGGTTTGGCGAACTAAATGTTTATCTAAATTAGATGTCTATAAAAGCTTTAAGGTTGATTTTGAACAAGAAAAATAGCTTAACTGTATTTCAATTGATTCGCATAGAATAGCACTAACTAGACTACGATGTTCAGCTCATAAACTGGCAATCGAAGAAGGCAGAATAAGAAATATTGACACAAATTAGAGATTATGCAAATTATGTAGAATGCAACAAATAGAAACTGAGTATCATTTCCTTTTAATATGTCCTTAAAGAAATCAGAGATTTAATGAATTCACAAAACATTTCAACAATAAAGAAATTAGCAACATGTGTTTATTCGGCTACCAAAACGAGGAATACATATTTATCCAATCTTGTCTAAATTTATATTTTCAGACAGAATTGTTTATACTTTATATTTGTAATATTGTATCTATGCTAATACTAGTATATGTATAATTGTCTTATAAGTACCATGTATATGTGTCATTTTCACTTACTTGCATGTATATGTAGCTTATATTTTTCTACCGCCAATTCTGATTTGTATATATTATTACTTGGCGATGGACTTTGTTGTTTACGCCAATAAATAATTTGACTTGACTTGACTTGTTGGGCGTTGCTTTTATCCGTAGATTCGTATTTTTGTTTAATTACATGTATTAAAATATGGTGTCGGATTTAATTTGTAGCCGTTGGGTCGTTTATATTGGAGCTTTTCAATCTTAAATAGTCAACAAAATGTCATAATTTCTATGTATTTGTCATTTTCTACTGGGAGGTAGGGTTTTTCTGCGCATTCGCTATTTGTCCCCTATCTGTTTGTTCACGTGACGCGTACAACGTTTTGTCATTCACGCATTACTTTACTCCATGTGCATCCATCTTAAAGTATTCATATCATTTATCAGCCTCCTCCCTATCTATGTACGCTTCAGCTAGCAATTTATATTTGGTAAACATCAGAAAAATTGGCATTAATCATATTTGAACTACATTACCATTTTGTGAACTACGTTACCATATCTATATCACTTTTGTGATGAATGATACATTTGTTTTTGTGGGAAATCGGTTGGGAACTACAGAAACACCTTTAACCTTACATAATATTATAAAACAAATAGTTGCAACAATACGCAAACTAATTTTACGATGGATTATATGAAACCGTGTTAAGTACTACCTTTAAATACATACAGTATTGTACGAAAATGCCAAAGACTCACCATTGCTGCTTTACAATACTCCCACCGTACAGTACGGGTGCACTGATACAATTTTGATTGAGCAATAATTCCTATGCATGAACAATATAACTTGTTTAGATACATGCAGTAGATCACAGTCACGTATTTCACGAATCCTTGTTATAAGTGGTACAATTTTATGTGAATCGGACATAACCAAGTTTTAACAACTTCATTATAGATACTACGTTAGTAGCATCACATTCACACTTAAGCACGTTCCTGCTTTTACTCTATAACAGTGGGATACATGGTAACGTAGGTCACATTTAAATGTCAACTTTGACAATTCTAACTTTATGCAATATACTTGAATTTTAATCTTAGTTTTTGTTTAATAGAGGCAAATATTTTTATATCTACATGTACTCTATGTTTTCTGGGACTGTTAGTTTTGTCATAAGTACATGCTTCGGCTATATTTTATCTGCTCCAAAACTGTATCGTAATTCACATAGAATTCTGTGACATGCCGAAATCGCAAATTTTTTGTTTGTTTTGATTCCTTAAGATGTCAGCATCATTATATATATATACGGGGTATTTTTGATATTTTGTGACCATACTATGGTCGAAAAAAATATGTCAAACTTGATTGTACCTGAAATTGTTTGTTTCGTATGTGTAGATACTGACATTGCCTATGTCAGAAAACATAAGTTTATCAATAATTTGCTATTTTTCAATAAACAATTGCGCTGTGACATGTGACATCTATTTTAGCGAATTGTGCGCTTTTCTGGTTTTTCAGTGAGATGCGCATATCGTCGGCACGTTCCGGTTCGGTGATTATTCACACAGTTATGCCCCTTGGAAGATTTGCACCATAACTATATACTAAATTCTTGTCCGGGCATTTCTCACGAACCACTGCTCTTGTCTGGGTCATCACTCAACTCAAACAGTGTTAGAGATATGAATTTGAAATTTCATAGGTGAATCATCAGATCTCATTGAGGGGATGTGCAGTGCTCAAGAACCATAACTCTTTTATGCATATTTTTCACACTTAATTCTTGTCCGGGCCATAAGTCAAACAGTATTAGAGATATCAATTTGAAACTTCATGGCAAAGAACAATAACTCTCTTTTACATATTTTTGAGTATTGTTTCTGTGACAAACACCCCACGAGGAGCATAACCCGTCTCTGACGGCTCTTGTTTTTTCATTTCCTTGCGCCCTTTCATCCACTATCGAATGATTTATTTTATTTTTGTTTAATACCGTCAATAGATTATTTAAGCAGATGCAGGGATTTACCATTAATTGCTATTCTTAACTTTTTTATGACAGCTAAAACTAGGTGTTTTTGGCCTTTTGTTGTTGAAATTTGGCATTCAAATTGTTTAAAGTGTGTCATTCGGCTGGGGCATTCAGCTTGTTGGAGCTAGGTCGTTCAGTTGAGACCATTCAGCTGGGACATTAAACTAGTTGAAACTCGGTCATTTTCAGCTGAAACCATGGTATTCAGCTTTTTATTACTGTTATTCTTTAACTTTTTAGGACTTCAGACAGCTAAAACTAGGTAGTTCGGCCGTTTTACTGTTGTAACTAGGTCATTCAGTCCGGGCATTCGGCTTTTTGATTGCTGAAACTAGTTCATTCAGCTTTTTGACAGCTGGGATTTAGGCAGTTCATTCTCTCGTTTGGTTAATTAATGTGTTGGGCAGTGTGCCTTTTACGTTTTTATGTTTTCCGTGCTCGGCGGGTTATGTTGAGTGCTGCCTTTCCTTTCCGACTTATCATTATCTTTTTGGAAAATGTGTTCAATGATTGATTATTACAAAAGCACGTTCATAACTTGATTTACTCTGCATTTCTTCAAAAGACCCACCTTCGTAAAATCAAAACCTAGGTAATTGAATTTATTCACAGTTTCAACTTCTTAGTTGTTATAATATATAATATAAAATTTCAATTATCTGCAATCTTATGCACTTGTCAATTTTTTCCACAGAGGAGGGGGTATATAGGGGAATTAGACATTTATTGGAAATTGGTTGTCAAATTTCCCTCCCATGATAGGCGTGTCTAATTCCCTGGGGTGTGGTTGTTCTTGATGACAAATATCCCTATGGTAGATTTTCATTACAATAAAAACACGAAAATAGGCGACTGTCTAACTCCCGTCCCCGGTCCATAAAATACGGATCAAGTCTAATTCCCGCTACATGTGACGACAGGGTTTATCACATTCCCGTACATCGGGAAAGTCTTTATGTCTAATTCCCCCTCTGGGGAAAACATTGATAAGTGCATTACCACCGAGGTGCAATTTTGCAGTACCGTATTCGCAAATATGACACTTTCGTCTGATCATAATAAAATAAATGCTTTAAACGTGTGACCCAACTACTTTCTAAACCAGAAGACAGAAAAAAACGTTTTCGATATCATTAATAAACATTGAAAATAAAAACGGAGATAAGCACTCGCCTTTTCTGACACCTAGCGAGCAGGAAAAAATCTTCACTCGTATGATTTCCAACTCGTTTAAGCCTATTTTTAACAAGTGTACTAGGTACGAATACTATTTTTAAAAAAAACATTACAACGCAATCCCAATACTATTAGTTTCGACCATAAGTTTTCCCTGAAAACTTAATCAAAGGCTTTTGTAGCACCAGCACTGTCGTAATGAAACAATCAAACTTCGCCTTAGAAATGCTAGCAAAGCTTACAAACGCAATTACAATTCCATATTAACAAATACACAAAAATTCCCAAACATTACGTAACATGCAATCAAATAATCCTAAAATGTACTGGAGATACTTCGGTGAATGGTACTGGCGTGAAACCTTTAATATTCATCATGACAACGGATAACATTTCACAAGAACTGCACAACTTTTTAGAAATATTGAATGTAAATCCCTCCTTCCTTCCTTCCTTCCTTCCTTGCTTCCTTCCTTGCTTCCTTGCTTCCTTCCTTGCTTCCTTGCTTCCTTCCTTCCTTCCTTCCTTCCTTGCTTCCTTCCTTCCTTCCTTCCTTCCTTCGTAGAAATCTTACTTATTTTACCTATGTTTTTCTTGTTTTTTGTGTGTGATAGGTTTGCCGGCGAATATTATGTCTCTGATTAAAGATAAAGAATGTAGCAAAATTGCTTGCTCCGTATATAACTCTTAGTATTGATCTCTGTTCTGATTGGGATTAACAGTCATGCATTCGTTATGGTCTCAGAACATGGTCAGAAATTTAGCCAAAGAAAGATCGGTTACGTTCTATTTCAAACGGTCATGGACATAGCATCAATGTTGACCCTACCCGTGGTTCCATTGTTCCATTCGGTCTTATTACATGTAACTTAGTGATACCTATTTAGTTATGTTTAAGGAAACGCAAGAATTCAATGAACAGGGCACGTGTTATCAGTGGTGTGTTACTAGCTTACTAGTATGAAACTACTTTACCACTACATGTATATTATTCCGCCATCAATACACGTTATCTCAATAACTGTCTCAATTCCGTGGTATATTGTTACAGGAGGACACAGTTCCGTTCTGATGTAAGACGTTTGTGTCCGGGTTGGTGTGCAGTATCAGAAACAACGGTGGATACTTCGCCAGTTGTAAACCGGTAGCCATTGGGAAAAGTCCCGATGTGTTCCCGACGTTATACGTCGGTCCTTCTGTCTCGGGGATGTACTCCTGGTGACAATTTAGGAGCTTTGGGTGGCATAGGGGACATATTCTGCAAAATACATCGGGAATATCGGGAGCAATCGGGAGAAACTATGTTGCCGATGAAGAAAACCTTGTCACGTTCACCTAATATAGTGTGGCCGAAAGGGAGCTCACTGCGTATGAGTTTGGTCTTACATTTGTAATACAAGAGTTACTAACCTTTGAAATCTGGGAAATGTCGATGGTATAAAATCAAACTTTCACAAAATAGCAATCAATATAAAATATATTGTCTTTCAGAAAAGTGAAAGAGACAACCTGCTCGACCATCATATCAATTCGACAAAATATGAACTAGAAAGTATCAATGACTATATATCTGGTATATTATATAATAAATTTCACAATAATACATGGTTTATATAAATATCTTCTTCTAACTTTATCTACAACATTTCATGTATGACCGTATAGAGGGATTTGTGATGGACCGACTGCTATGATATTGTATTGATGCAGCATCACATACCTAACACAGAGAATTTGACATGATCCTGACCTTTATGCATGAATATATTTCAAGGTTCTTGCGTTGAATACATAAATTTCCGCGAGCAAATCGTGCAATATCGGTCCTTTAGATTTGTGTTGGTATTACACCTCGATAGTCTTCGTGACAGTCCCGCTTATGACAACATACAAGCGGGATTATAAATATAGACAATATATCAGCTGTTAAATTATGCAAATAGAAGTTCGAGAGTCGTGTCAAATTCTCTGGACTATATTGACTAGATAAAAGTTAAAATCAGTAACCTTCAGTCACGTGATGGATATGGTTTTGTATTGGAACGCATGTATTAGGAATACTAGATCTAATGATGTAAAGAATACAGTTTGCATGTACATGTATGTATACTCAAAAGCATTAGAAACGAAACATTATTTATTTACTTCTCATTATATTTGGGAGACAGTTCAATGGCTGTTAAATTGTAAATAAATGCTTATGTTTTTTTTCCAGTGCATCAGTTTCGTATGGTCCATTTATTCAGGTGTGTCACTTGTATACAATTATTGCAATGCCATAATTTTGTAATTTTACTGTTTAAACATTTTAATTGGCGAAATGAACAATGACAACCAATACCGTATTCACTGAGCCACATACTAATACACACTATATCTATTAAAATTAGAAATTAATAAGAGAGATTGCAATATTTATGTTCTCAATGTTATGTAAACAAATGACTGACCTGAATAATCCAGTATAATTGAATTATAATCGGACAAAGATAAATTGGCCGGGCTATAAATAGCACAAGAACATAAACATTAATGTTTACCTTTTGCACCTGAAGTAAACTAATATAAGGTGTATTAACTGCAGTAAGTAAAGCCACTGGGACTATATGAGAATTCATTTCACCAGTATCAAGTCTATCAAATTTTCTCGGTTAATTACATGTGAAGGTCATCGTTGTGTTTATTTACCATTGCTAAATTTAGCCCGGCCAATTTATGTTTGTCCAACTATAACACGAAATTTATTATCATTATTATTCATTATTTATATACATTAGTATGTTTATTCAGGTCTGTCAATAGTATACAAAACAATGTTATATCAAACACAGTAGTTTTATTGTTTAAAACATTCTAATTCGATAAAACGGCTGTGAAAGTCAATACCTTATGTATAATACCAAGTAATAATTATACTCATATATACAATTTCTGTTCAATTTATAAAATTAATAAGAAAAATTACAATGTTTATATACACACTGTTATGTAAACAAGTGACTGGCCTGATTAAAATGGCTTTACTTATAGTCCAGTTAGGATCTGGTGACAGTGACGTAGCCGTTCATGTGTACAAGTAAGATTACGACCATTGTCTGAATAGGTAGTGCGAATATAGTTTGTTAGTTTCGCATTGAAATAATGGCTGTCTGTTTAAGCCTTTATGATTGGTTTTATACCGTAATAGTGGACCCGACCGCTGCGTCACTGTATTCTTACCCTGACTGGACTATACTTCCTGTAATTGCACATTCAAAAGCGTTGTACAATCACAGTAAGACCCAATTAGACAGAGTTAAAACGATGTTAATGAGTATAAGCATACAAGCATTATTCTTGGGGACAAGCCCAATACACATAGCGGATGTTGGAGGCAACTTGTTGAAGTCCTATATCCCTACTGGGGATGTTGACAATACGTAAGTATGTATGCAAGCATTATGACATAATATTATATATAATATAATAACATAAATAGTATAAGTTAAGGGATCAAAAATAAAAAAATTGTGATAAAAAATGAAAAAGTGAGGAACATTGTATAATGTATATAAGGTTGCGTTTGTTTTGTCGGATGGTATTGTACAAATATCCTCATCGTCGTTTGTCTGGACGGCTAATGCTTGTATGTTACAATATTTACATTGTAAAAATAAGTATTGATCGTACGGAGGTTTATTATCGTTCAGTATTTGTACTAGGGTCCATGAACGGACACTAACCTTTTTTTTCAAAAAGCGCTGATAAAATTTACAACCCAGTCCAATGTAGTTTAATAATTATGTAGTTGTCCAACGTACTCGTACTCATAACATACAGATTTATTTTCATAATATTATTGTATTGCCTATATACATCTAGGTCATAATAAAACAAACAACCATTGAAATACTGAGAACGCCATTTTCCAAACAACTTATAATAATAGTAGATTATAACGTTACAATAGGCCAGTAGAACATTTCAAAACAGTGGAAGAAATTTTGATGTCATTACGGATTTTTACAACCGTTCTGAATAGTTCTAGAACAATAGAATAAAGTCCAAAACAATAACTCTTGAGGAAACATTGTTGACATGTTGAAGCTTGACACAATTTTACCCAAAAATATTAATAATGCATTTATTAAAACAGGAAGATATATTGTCCAGTCGCTCTGTTGATGATTTAAAATCCTTTCCGCGTGCTCAAGTGGATAACACTCTTTACTACGGATCGAGAAGTCTCTGGTTCGAATCTCGCCCGGTGCACATGGTCATTTATAAAACGCTTTTTTAAGTGTTTCCCACCCAACTTGCGATAAACTGCATGGCAGCCTAGAGGTAGCCTCGCGTGTATCGATGCTATACGTTGGACTATTCGGAAAGAGTAGGGGCAGTGCTTCCAGATTCCTTGCCGAATGATACACACTGTTTGTCACTACCCTCGAAGCCGGTGGTCATTGGCCAGTTAGGCAGGAGGTGCAAGAGCTGATGGTCACGCACTTACGACAGTCTCAATCGAACTACTATTTACATGTGACCATAAGTATTAAAAGAACATAACAGGAGGGGTATCTTATTACATCGAGGCTGGAGTCCGAGACAATTACTATATCTGAGGGCATGTTCCCTATGTACCTGTTTTGTATCATAATTTAACTGACGGCATGTTAGTGTAATGGTAACAAAGACGCACCCGGTGCAGTATTGCAGTTAGCGCACTCTTTTTCCGAGCAGTTTTACAGTCATTGCAGCCCTTTCATCGCTATCGATGATACCACATCGGTATTTTCATTTAAATCTGGTATTTATTTAATTAACTAATGCAATGCAGTTACTCTGCAATCTGCAATCTCATTTTACTGGGTTCTTCCACTGTTCATCCACTAGTAGACGTCCTAGTGGATGAACCCAGTAGGTTACATGACATTGACGTACATGTATAACTCTGTATCGTCGATACTTCCTAACTATAATCCTGTAGTTTTCTCCTGGATCTATATATCGATGGTTTAGAAAAAGAAGGTCGTAAGTACCCAAATGCTATTTTGAGAAAACAAGAAAAACTGTTTAAAAAACTACTCTATACTTGTGGAAAACAACCTTTTCCTTCTTCAGTTTGATCAACATGACCTGCTCCGATATTCATGAAAATTGATTCATAAGAAGCGCATTATGATGCAGATTTCAAATATGTATAGGTTCTATAAGGTAGTAAGTAGCACATACTTTCTTACTCTTCCATCTAAGCCAGCGATATATCATGGCCATTCCGCTGGACGTCCTCAAGAAATAGTACTGGCAATTTTACTCAATCATTAAATATTTACTTGTTTTGCAAATGTTAACAGGTCATCTATGATTCCGTATCTGACCGAGCCGTAGTATTTGACCAAGTTTTCGCTATATTCACTGTATTCAATATACCAGGTAGAATATTATTATCAATTATGTACATTTCGTAAGTGGTCGCTGACATTAGCGCACTGTGAGTGTTACTGACCGTTGGTTAGTGGAGCATTTAGGACACGTTCTACTGCTTATCTGTACGTGGATAGAAACCTGCAGTGATTATCATAGTTTCCACAAGGCCGGTGTCTATAGATTACCCATTCCAGTGTACTGTTTTATCAAAGCACTTAAGGAAATAGTAAACTTACGTTCAAATTTAAATTCTTCGTAGTTTTTTGACAACTGCACATTGGGGACAGATATAGTTTGTGAGAGTTCATTAACTGATTCATTATAAATAGTACACATCCATTTGTCGTAATATCATAATTAAGTCCAATTTAGGGACAATTAGTCGTAGTGTAGAAAAAGCTACATTTGATCTACTGACGGATCAGGGAATATTAGCCTATATCGCTGGCTTTGGATGGGATGGTCGTAAGTACAAAAACGCTATTTTGAGAAAAAAAATAAAAACACTGACTGAAAACTACTCTATACTTATGAAAAACAATTTGATGCAGATTTCGAATATGTATGAGTCTTATGCGGTCGTAAGTCGCACTTACGAATGTCTCATTCTAAGCCAGCGATACACTCAAGGACTTTTAAAACGCCTCTCCTAATTCAAAACCCAACATCGCTCAAAGTATTTATGTTATTGCAATATAATTTTACATGGGTATTAATTGATCTTTCCCACATGTATATCAGTTTGGTTTGTAGTAAAATGTTGTCTCGTTTTTTTCTGGGAATCCTGCATGCGCACTCACCCTAGGCAAAAGTGTGGGACTTTCAATACAGCTTTGCGAGACATTATACTCTTAATGTGCTCATATTTGTGGGATGGTAAAGGCACACTAATTCGTCGAATACACTTGTTTTGTGTTCTTTTATTTAAGCATGTGCAAGTTTACAGAATGTTGGTTTACTTTTACACACGTTCAAGTCTACCGCATTTAAACATAATTAAACGGATAGGATTTTGAATTTGCAATTTTAGTAAAACAACTTAAAACTTCATGGTTTTGAATGTCTGTGAAATGCGTGGACATTCTTTTGTTATTGACTTTATTTATGCTTGTTTTAAACAAAATGACAGGTTATTGTTGAATTTTAACACGCGTAGAAACTATTGTGAAAATCTTATATGTGACAGGAGGTTCGTTTTAGTACTTCGTAGACGAGTGTGACCCCGCATATTAGGATAAATTGCGCCCTTAGCCGGTATTCAAACTCCCACACTTTTGCTGAGTGCGAGTGCGCTTGCAGGATTCCCAGAAAATACCGAGACAACATTTTATTATAAACTAAACTTATTGACACGTAATAAAGATCAAATAATACACATTAAATTTATATCGCAATTACATAGATACTTTGATATTGGGTTTTGAATTAGGTGAGGCGTTTTTAAAGTCCTTGAGTGTACATGTATGTATTTTCAGATAAAACATTCTTACAACAGTTTTTGTAGCAATATAAAAAACGTAAAATACAGTGTACATTTAGCGTGTGTAGGTCACAAACAAATAAAACACAGGCAATTACCTATACTATATACATGTATAATATTAACAATAAGTTGGTAGATATCAGTGTAGGGATCGAACCCGCTACCACCCGTTCCAGAGACAGACGCAGTACAAACCAGACCATATTGTTGGTAATGTGAGTGTGTATATACGTCGCCTGCCTACAGATGCACACAAATCACCCCTGTGTAAATGGAATAAAATATGAACCAAACTGTACGTGTAATTAGCACATCGTCCGTAGTTATGATTAGTCTGTCTGTACAGACCCTTATGGATTAGGGCCGATGTTAATTAAAGGAGACAAGTCATCAGCCTACTCTTTTTTCATGAAATTAGTTCCCTTTGAACTCTCATACATAGATAATCAAGCCCAAAATAAAATCTAGCTAAAATTGAAAATAATGTTATGACAATTGATTGACAAAATATTATCTAGTCGGGTAGCTAGACTAAGTAATATAATTGTTACGATTCCTGATTTACTTACTGAGTTGCAATCTCATTCACATGTAACAACATTATCATAGTGTACTCTCATGACTCTGGCATATCGGACAATGTTCCACATACTGCGACCTGGCCTAGTACACTGGTTTCAAGAAAGTGTAAATTTAGTTACACAAATCTGGCATAGCCAATACTATTCTACATATTTTACTGCTGATACTGGAACGATAAAGCTCCATAAATTAGTCAATGTCATTCACACTGGCACATCAAATAGTCTTCTACTAGCTCAGTAAGACTTGTATGTATCTATCACAGTTTGTGTATTTACTAGAATATGTACAAATACTTCAGTGTTGAACAGTACCCAAGACTAGTAGCAGTAGCACATCTGTTCCCTTTTTGACGTTCTTCTCGACTTTTAATATTTCTCAACTATTGTTCTATACTCTGGTACGTCAGCTAGTGTTCTTCACACCATGAACATTGGACAATGCCTCCTCAATGGTACGTTAGGGCCCCGTCACACTACAGCGTAACAACAACGTATTGTCGAACGTATGAACGTTGGACATGTACGCTGGTATACGCGTGAGATGACTTAAAACAACCTGTTGATGTCTTCTTCTTCTTCCAGTTTCGATCCAGGGCCACTTTAAATTAGCATACTCGTATGTCTCATTCGAACGTATACTCAACGAATTGACAACCTATGTGTACCGTATGGGTGACTGAATTCTAACTTGTCCGAAGCGTATATACATAAAACGCATCAAACTTTACACAGGTGTCTGACCGCGTGTGCCCGCGTGTGTCCATCGTATCACCAGGTTATAACGTACGGGTATGTGGAACTTACGTGCAACGTAAGACCAACGTATGCCAATTGTATAATAAAAAGCGTACAAGTGTGTATAACGACGATCAAGTACACACTTTAAAGCCGGATTCACAATTGCAATATATGTTGTTGTCTGTGAATGAAGCCAAACATTTATCTAAAGGAGGCTAGCGGAGTCCGACGGATATCCGACGCAATGAACACGATGGTATCGGTGTACGACAGCGTACTTTACCGTGCTCTAACTTATATAAAACTTACCTTTACCGCCAGCGTGTTGCATTTTGACTCTTGTACGCTCGACATACCGGATACGTTGTTGTCATATGTTGGACTGTTGTTCGTAAAAAATTGAACATTCCATTGATATCGATTAAAATATAACAATAACACTCACTATGTCGATGCTAAAAAGATCTCCATCCTGCGCGATTTGTGAACGTTTTCTGACCGTTTAAGGCCAATATTCCATGTAAACGCGTCCGTGGTCCGCTTCTGTGTTGCGCTTTCGCGTTCCACATACGGACACGGATACCCTATTACATGTATCCGCAAACGGGTGTTAAACATAAGTTGTTGCTATGGATAAGTACAAGTAATAGTAAAGACTTACATCTGAAACAAAATGAAAAAGTTGCCAAAGTGAGGTTGTTGCTCAAGGCAGGGCCGATAAAGAGATTGCAATTAACCTCCTTGTTATTAATACAACTCCAAATTAAGACTTTATTCTGCCATTTTTCTTCGTGCGCTGTTTGTGAAATGTGTCCGCATACGTTTGCGGACTCGTTATACGACAAGGAATAGACCCAACAGCTTTCAACCAGTTCGTTTTTGGCGGCCGCGGACACGCGGATGGGGAACACGGACGCGGAGACATTGAATACCGGCCTAATGCGTATGATATTGTAGAGCCATCATTGAAGGAGTATTTTAGTATTACACGTGTATAAATCCCAAATAAAGTCATCTAAGGACAGGCGAAACTGAAAAGATTATTGCAAGACTGACAAGAATAACAATACAACAGATATTAAGAAATCAAAGAGCTAACAAAACATGAAAAAGGCTATTGACAAAAACAATATTCTAAAAATTAATGAAACAGAATGAGAGAGAGAGAGAGAGAGAGAGGGAGAGGGAGAGGGAGAGGGAGAGGGAGAGGG